>JAQZBX010069786.1:0-15523 GCA_029593785.1 Cabassous unicinctus
AAATAAATCTTTAAAAAAAAAAACAAAAAAAAAAAACATAGGACTCTGTCCCATCCCAATAATCTGGTCTCTTTGAGGTAATTCCCTGGTTGCACTGGTTTAGTGAGGCTGCATACTCTTCCACAGTGGGCCAGCACTGCCAAAGCCATTGGAACTGGGTTTTGGTTTTCATTTTAATTTTTCACAGAGAAGTGAGGTATCTTTTTTTTCTAATATGCGATATTAAAATGGTACCAAAATGTATCAAAATACAAAGGGTTTGATAAAATAGTTAAGCTATGAAAACTTTTCTTTTTCCTTCCAGGGCAGTCAGCAGGCATACAAAAACAAATGACAAAAGTTAAGCAACTCTGAAAATACTGATGAAATTGAAAAGTTTTCTAGCAACAAATGTCATAGGTTCTTGGGCTGTGATTTTGTTTTCACAAATTTCCTTTTGATTTTCTCTTTTAATCTGAAATTTAAGACTTAACATTTTCACTTGGAGCATGTAAGTCTTCCTTTTAGCTACCTAGAGGAATGAGGTGTTACTCAGCATTAAAATGCATCATGCTGAAACCGTTCCCTTATAAGAGACTCATCTAAATGATAATGAGCATGAAAAATTGATTATCTCCTAGGTTGAACTGGTCTTTGTGTTTTTCATCTGGTGAATCTAATAGTGCCAGAATAGGGCTTAAAACATAAACATGCCAGCAGTTCAATTAATAGAATAGTTAGAGGTAAATCTGCGGGATGTTACCTATTTTAGCAAACATAGGCAAAATGCTTCTCAAATAGCAGTGATTCATATCATACTTTCAACAGAAAAAGGGCAATGTGAATTTTTAACTTTCTATTTAAGCTTTTTTGTGGACCGTTTTCTTCATCCTCTAATCCTATGCAGCACTTAGACTGCAGAAAGTTTTCAGGCATATCAAAATATGAATTGCAATGACCCAACCCTCTAATAAATAACCTGATCAAATATTTGATGAGAAAAGTAGTTTTTATATGAGAGTGTGTGTTGGAGCCTTTTGGAACTTCTTCTTCCTTGCAATTTTCTGTCCTCAATTTTTCTTATGTTCCTCTCTTAAAAATGTGTGCCCTCCAAGACTTCATCTTTCCCCTTTCTGTGACACTAGCCTTAATCTCCCAGGGGATCTACAGAGCCAAGCACCCACAGGAAGTCCATCTGGATTGGATACTACCAGTATGTTAAACTAAGCATGTTCTAATTCAGCATCCACAAACCATCCCTTTCTCCTGATTTCCCAGTTTCTAGTGGTACCCATCCATTGTATATTATCCTGTAATTTTCTCTATCAAAACATGAATTGCACTATTTGTGATTTTTCTGTCTACTTGCCATGCAAACCACTAGATTGTGAGAACTTTTGGGTATAGAATGTTTTATCTATATCCCTAGATAGTATTTTCCTGTATCCTTAGATATTTAATCATGTTGAATGAGTGAATATATCGATTAATTCTCCTGTAGTATTTTATTTATTTATACAACTATAGCGCTCTCGTGTTCAAGCTCAAAGATGAATATAAAAATTCATATTGATATCATTATCAAAAAGTGAATATCAGTTGGTGAAATGTGATTATGGGATGAATATTTGATAATAGCATTGTATTAAAATTAAATTTCCTGAATATTATTATTGCATTGGGGTAATGTGTTAGAATGCCCTTGTTCTTAAGATATACGTGCTGATGTAGGTAGGAGTGAAAATATTAGGAAACCTAGAAGTCACATGATAGTTGCCACTATTGGTGGAAATACTGGCTTTATATTTAAAATAAAACTGTTAAATAATATGCTAGGTTTGGATTTTGTAGGATCCAGTCCTATGCTAAACCAGGACAATTCTGGAAACTAATTAATGTGTCTTATCCCTAAAGGAGTTCTGTCATGCCTAATCTCATATAGTTCTAATATAATAAATACCTGGCATACAAAATTAGTCAGAATAAACAAAAAAAGGAAGAAGGAAAAAAAAAAAGAAAGAAAAAAAAGAAAATAAATTTAAAAAACAAACAAAATTAGTCAGGACTCCAGAGGATGTTTGAGTGGTTAAATGCAACAAGAAAACAAAAGCCAGCTTATACAATCTACATCACAGATGACACATTTTTATTGAATATGTGCCTGATTTGCCTGCCAGAACTTTTGTCAAATACATTAGAAAATGTTAAAATCTGTAAGCTGAGAAATTCAACTTCAAAATATTGTAATCTGAAACTGAAAATTCCATTAAAGGTAAAAAAAAATAAATCTACAGGTAAAACAACTTTGCACCTTCAAATGAGTTTCAGATATCCTGCCCCACCTCCAAAATCTCCTCCATGTTCACCTGAGAATTTGAGATAAATATATGTCCTGTGCTTTCATCTGCAATTTTAGTAAAGGAGAGATAAAGAATGGGAGAGAATATGGATCTTTCCTAGATTGTTATTTTTTGTTGATTTTCATACCTCCACCCCCATCCCATGGCCAAGATTCCAGGACTTCCAAGACTGAAAAGAATCTTAATGATAACTAGCCAGAGTTGCTTCAAACAGTGTCTCAGGATTCCCTATGGCAGCCTTTAGGGGCCATTTTGGGAATCAAAGGATAACTTGACTTCTGCTTCACCCAGAGCCACCCTACTTTTATCTGCTTTACATATTGGGACTTGGGGTAATATTTCATTTGGGAAAAAAAAACAGGTTCAGCCCCATCATGATGAAGATGAAAAAATTGAGACCAGAAAAAGCTAAGTGCTCATCAAGGACCACAGAGTTAGTACTGGAGCTAAAACTGGAACCCAGACTCAGACCCTTCAACTTCCACATCATCAGTGGTTCCTAAACCTGGCTTTACATCTGAATGACCTAGGGAGTGTATTCAAATAAAGAATTCCTGTGACTCAGTCCAGGAGATGCTGATTCATAGGTCTGGGATGGGGCTTGGGAATCTCTAGGTTCCCCTAGCACCCCAAGTGATTCTGATTCAGCCAGTCCACAAAGCAGCATTTGGCAACCACTGCTGCCTCTATTCGTGCATGCATTAGCTCCTGCCACAAATACAATTTATATTTAATCAATGCCGAGCACCCAGGATCCTACTATCCACCAGTTCAGGAATTTAGAAGGCTTAAAAGTGACTTTAGCACCAATGAGAGAAGTGACATATAGTCTAAATTTGTATATTCATACCCTAGGCACAGCCCTGAACTTGGGCAGCTCTCAGAGGCTGGGAAGACAGCACGTCCACCTTGGCCTGCAGGCCTCTTCCAGATGGTTCCTAAATGAGGATTCAACCTGTAACTTTTCAGAATCCGGCTTACCCACCCACATGGGCTAAGCCAAATGAGTACTTTTAACAAGACTTAAAAATAGGAAAAGATCTTATTGGGTACAGGGGACAAATAAAGAGTTGCACCAAATGTTGCCCTGCTCCCACTCTCTCTAAATGAAGCCCTATTGCCAGATATTCTCAGGAAGAGATGCAGCTCATCACAAACTCAAGATAGATAGTATGTTTTGGCCATGCTATGGCCAAATATGGTTCCTGTTGGGGCGAAAACTGCAGGAAAATTCCAGGCTCAGCAGCCCCATCTCATGATAGCAGACTCATTCCTTTTGCAGTGTACTACCCACTGTGTAAATATTACTGTTGATCACAAATACCAAGGTCTACTCTGACTCCTGAGAGGAGACTACTCTTCCCAGGCTCTTTGCAGTTAGGCAGGGTCTGGTGACTAATTTTGGCCACAGAACTCTTAAGTAGAAGTAGCATGTTCACTTCTGAGCTAAGGCAGTGAAAAGTTCCTGCACCATCCACTAGGTCTGTCTTCCCTGCCACTGTGCACTGGAATCCAAACAGTGTGATAGCAGAGATGTTAGGAAGAAGCAGGCTGGATTCCTAAATCATTACTTGGGATCTACCCTGTAGAGTAGCAGGACCTACAGTATACTTTGCGTGATCAAGAAATAATTCTTTGCTGCATTAATGCACTGAGATTGCAAGGTTAACATGTTACTGAAGCATTATTTGGCCTATCCCAACTAATCTCCTCCTCACCCCAACCCTACCACTCCCTGCACCTGACTGTTAGGACAAGATTGCTCCCTACTGGTGCATCTCACCAAGGCTATCCCATTAGAAACGGGCTTCTCTCTCACTGACCAACTCCTTCCAAAGACTCCCTTAGAAATGGATTCTGAAGTACTATTGGATCATCTACTTATAATGCTACCTACCAAGACATTATTGAAAGAATAATAAGAATAAAATCCTCTTTTAACTTAATCTACACACTGAAAAAAAAAAAAAGGAGATTTAGAAAAGACAAAGGTCCCTGTGAGGTCCCAACATTATAATTCTGGATTAAGGTTCTGAAAGAAGATTGAAAAAAACACATTGTTCTAGGTCCACAGCAGAGGTGTGGGGCTGCTCCAAATCAACCCAGGTCCCTGGCAGGGTCTGTTCAAAATCCTTAATGCCATAGCAGATGCAATAGGACACCATCCGCTAAGTCTCTCCCTTCAGATTGGAGATGAACAGAATTGTCGTTGCCACCCTGCACAAAGGTGAACTCCCAATCCCATGCCTACTCTAAGACTCAAAAAATAAGGGTTAGATATGCTGATCTCCTTACCAAGCTATGTCTACAAGGAGGACTTCTTTGCAGCTTGTGGTGTGTGCTGCATCCCAGCCCTGCCAAGCAGAGCCTGCCTGGAAGGTACGGCAACACCCAGGCAGCTGCCGTGTGGCTGGCAGTCTAAGAGAAGGAGCCACCCAAGCAAGAAAAGCACGACCAAGACTCCTTGAAGCAGGGCTTCAAGCTCCTCAGCAGAACTGTGGCCTGGCCAAAACAGCAACTACAGTGGCCCCCACATCAAGAGAGTCCAAGAGGTGAGGAGGAAGGGCCCTGGTCCAGGTGGATGCCAAAACAGCTGTAAGTCTGCATGGATTCACATCAATTCAGTTTTCAGTCGCCATCTCTCCCAGGTTGCATCATGGCCAACCATGCCTCCCAGACTGTATCATACCAACTGTCACTTCCAGACTGCATCATAGCCAACTGTGCTTCCCAGACTGCAACAGGCCAACTGTCACTTCCAGACTGCATCATGGCCAACCATGCCTTCCAGACTACATCATGGCCAATCATGCCTTCCAGACTGCATCATGGCCAACCGTGCCTCCAAGACTGCATCATGGCCAACCATGCTTCCCAGACTGCAACATGCCAACTGTCACTTCCAGACTGCATCATGGCCAACCATGCTTCCCAGACTGCAACATGCCAACCATCACTTCCAGACTGCATCATGGCCAACCATGCTTCCCAGACTGCAACATGCCAACCGTCACTTTCAGACTGCATCATGGCCAGCCGTGCCTCCAAGCCTGCATCATGACCAACCATGACTCTCTAGAAATGTCACAGCCTCTTCCTAGGAATAATCCAAGGATTGGCTTGTTCTGTCTGCCCGGCAATGTGCTCTGCATTAATAAAATAAGTTCCCAAATCCTAATCAAAATGTAACTACCCAGGAAGGAAGGCAGCAGTTCAGAAATCAACATGGGGACCCAGGGAACACCAGAGTGGTTCCAAGTCTCCAACCAAATGAATGTGGTTGGAAGGCCCTTTTTCATAAGGCAAGGATTCCAGTCAGGACCAGCCATAGTCTCCCTTCCCAGGAGCATTCCTCTAACTTTTCCTTTTCCAAGTAACTAGAAGCTTCACAAAACAACTAAAATCTCAAATGTTTATAAGCAAAGATAACAGGAAGCATCTCTGGGGTCCCCTTTTAAAATTTAGGATGCAGTGTCCTGTGACCAAAGCTTAATGACATTTTGGGCTACTTTTGAGGATTTTTAGGAAGAATTTTCTACACATATCTCTACTGGCAGTTAAATACATGCAATAAATCTGCTCTTATTTCTGCTAAGTCATGATGAAATTCAAATCTAAGCCACATGCTGAGGGAACATATATTACTCGGAGTATTCTGATTTGCAAGCCCCTTTACCAGGCCAACTCTGAAAACACAGCTTTAGTTGAATAATTATTTAAATGTGTGCTCATAGGAAATATTATCAAATTAGAGTAAATGAACAAATACAATTAAATAAGACTATAGCTCCCTGTGAGCACATAACTATCTGAGATGTTTGACCCCAGGAAATGTGGTTAGAGTGGACATTAATCTCTGTCCACAGACTCAGGTGTGCAAAATAATCCGATTTTTCAATGAACAAATTTAATCTCTGGTTGGGCCCCTCTCCTGTTGTTTGGTGGGTAGGGGGTGCCCCTCTCTCCAGGTCATGCCAAGGTCATCTGTCTTCATAAATTATGGCTGAGATACCCACTGTACTGAGCTACATGTTCTTTACAGACCCAGAAACTTCTTGTGGATGCTATGCTCTGCCAGAGGTAGAGATATTTGCAAGGCTGGGAGTCCTGAGCCTGCGGTCATGCCCTCTCCTATGAAGCCTGTCTTCTTTGGGATCTTGGTGTCTCTCCAGGTACCACCACCATGAAGACAGCCTAGGTCCTCATATGACAATACCCACAGGGTCCACCTGTGAACATCAGGTATTCAGTCTAGAAGAATCACATGCCTCTGTTCTGCTTCTTCCCAGCCAGTTGGCTCCTTCCAGCAAACCTCCTCTCCCTTCTACCAATGCTGCAAACCATCTCATTCTCTTACGGATTTTTAACAGCAAATGTTGTGATGTATCACAGGATATTTCTGTGTTCAATGACCCTACTCAAAGAACAGAATGACTTAACCTTTGGATTAAAAAACATAAAAGCAAACTCAAGTACACAGAGCAATCCTTAATCTGTTGTGGTGCATTTCAATGAATACCAGAATATTTTTAGACCCTGCCCACAGAGCACGAAGCAAGAAGGGTAACACATCAGAGGTAAATTAGAAAAAAATGTGAACTTTTAATAAACTACATTGCACAGCCTATTTGATTGCCTTCTCTTTACCAATTAGTGTCACTCAATTAAATCAGATGAATTTTCACTTAGTCCAGTGGATTCAAGACTCATTAAAACAACTGAACTTCTTCTGTCATTTTTTTTTTCCATTCTCTTCACAAACACTCCTTCAGACTGGCTCACAGCCCTGTTTACTGAGAGGCTCTCAGTAGCCCTAAATAAACTATATTGAAGTTACTGTCTTATTTCTGTTAAATCAGCTTGGTTTTTTGACTTGAAGACACTGTGGCAGTTTGAGATTATTTTATGAATCCCAAAATGAGAAAGATTATGTTTGTAAACTAATCTTTTCCTCTGGGTGTGATTACATTAAACTCAGTTCAGGGGCCTTCGATTAAATTACCTGTTAAGATTGCCGTGGGGCTTTTTATTGGATTACATCAGTGAGGTGTAACTCAGGTTGAGCCCTCCCACCCTCCCCCACCCCCACCCCCGCTTGCTGAGTCTGATATAAATGGAAACACAGAAAAAGACTCACTCAGACGAGGAAAAAGGGAACTTCCATGTTTGATCCTGCTGTGTAAGGGAGAGGATTGCTTAAGCACGCAGCCCCAATAGGCTGGGCACATGGAGCAGCTCAAGAGGAAAGGGTGAGCCAGAAGGGGAAGACTGAAATCTGGGCAGAGAGCTTGCTTCACCACGTGGCAACATGCCAGGATCAACAGTAGCTGACTTTGGTTTGAAAGCATCTCAATGGTGCTCAGTTTGAACTTTTCATGGCCTTGGAACTGTACACTTTTACTTCAGATAAATCCCCTTTATAAAAGCCAACCGATTTCTCATACTTTGTATTGGCTGCCCTTTGGAAAATTAAAACACACTATCTCTGAGTGTTTGTAAATATGGGTGTAGCAGAACTTTTATAATTTGGCCTCCCAGGAATTTTTGAAGTCTCAAATCTCTGGAGTAAGAAGAAATACAAATAGTCAATAAACATGTCAATTTTATAGGACACAACAAAATGCAGTTCAATGAAAGTCCTACCACTTGTCAGCTATGAAATTGCCAATTTTTAAATATTATAAGAGGTCGTAAGACTGAAGGAAACAAGGTATACTTCCTTATGCTGTTGGTGGAAAGATGACCATTCTAGAGATCAAGGTAGATGTATTAAATAAGGAAACATTAGCTGCTGTAACAGATAAGTCACAAAATGTCAGTGGCTTAACACAATAAGCTTATTTCTTACTTCCATATAGTCTGAAACATAATTTTGAGTGGCAAGGTGGGGGGGTCTCATCCTCACAGTCATTCTGACCCCTAATTGGCAGAGTCTTCACCACCTTCAAAGTGGCTTCTGGGATCACACCAGACATCAAAAGACAGCTAACAGATGTAGCTGAAGAACTAAAATGCTGATTTGTTCTTTTGCTGGGAAAATATACCTTTTACTATAGGAATACCTGTCTCTTTTCTCCAAAAACATTTTCATCCTGTTACCAAGAAACTCAGAAAACAAGTTTCTTAATCAGAAGTTGCTTCATGAGCTGAGTCACAAAAGGAAGGGAATTTGATGCTCTTGAGATTTTTTTTCCAGACTGGAGAATCAATCCCAGATGATGCAGTCAACTAATATTTAATGTGCTCCTACTCCATGGCATGGACTGTGTGAGACCCCAAGGATGCAAAGGTGAACAGCACAGAATCTGCCATTTTAGAACTCAGAGAGAAGCACAGGACACATGGTATGAACTGCAGCTGTAATCCACGAACAGAGCTTAGCAAGGAACATGCACAAAGTGCAAGGGATGCACCCAACCCTTCCCTCAGGGAACAAGAGGGACTCAGACTATAATTGAGTTAAATCTAAAAGGATGAGAAAGGTTTTCATAAACAAGCAAAGTGAGGAAGGACCTTCCAGGCAAAGAAGGAAGCATGTAGGTCCCACTTGGATCCCTGGTCCTGAACCAAAGGGAGGAGAGTAACTCCTATGCTTTCTTAGGTCCTGGAATTCAAGGAAATCTTTCTCATATCAATAGCTGGAAACAAATTTAAGGACTCAGGGACTAATACCAGAGTTAATACTTTAAAATGTTAAAATGTACAGTATACAACAAAAGATTAAAAGATAAACAAAGAAACAAGAAGTGATGACCCATCCAAAGGAACAAGGTAAAAATCCAGAAACCATCAACAAAGAAGGCCAGACTTTGGATATACTGGTCAAAGACTTTTAAAAAATATGATCCTCAATATGTTCAAGCAGATAAAGGAAAACACAGAGAAAGAACAATAGGATATCAGAAAATCAAAGAATGAACAATCTGAGAATCTCAATAAAGAGACAGAAATTTTTAAAAGGAACCAAACAGAAATACTTGAGTTGAAGACCCAATAACTGAAAAGAAAAATTCCCTAGAGGGATTCAAGAGCAGATTTTAGCTGGCAGAAGAAAGAATAAGTGAACTCAAATATAAGACAATTGAAATGATTTAAACTGAGGAGCAGAAGAAAAAAGAATGAAAATAAGTGAACAGAGATTAAGAGACCTCTGGGACACCATCAAGTCTACCAAAGTATGTGTTATGGGAGTCCCAGAAGAAGAAAGAGAGAAAGTGGAAGAAGGAATATTCAAAGACATAATTACAGAAAACTTACCAAATTTAATGAAAGACATGAATATACACATTCAAGAAGCCCAACAGACTGGAAACAGGGTAAACTCAAAAAGAACCATGCCCAGACAAATTGTTGTCAAACTGTTTGTATTAGTCAGCCAAAGGGGTGCTGATGCAAAATACCAGAAATCTATTGGCTTTTATAAAGGGTATTTATTTGGGGTCACAAGGCCTTAAAGACTAAGTTACCTCCCTCACCAAAGTCTGTTGCCATGTGTTGGAGCAAGATGGCTGCCAGTCTCTGTGGGGGTTCAGCCTTCCTCTTCCTCCTAAGGCTCCATGTCCCAGCTTCTTCCAATCTCAGCTGTAGGATAGCATAAGTCTTATCTCTCTCCCCAGGGCTTATTTCTTTCTGGGCTTTCTCAGTTGTTCATGGCTCTGGTCTCTTCAGCTGCAAACTATCAGGCAAATGGCTTGGCTCTCTCCTTGGGGCTCCAGCATCCAAAATTTAAACTCTCTGTGTTCTCCTTCTCCATGTATTTACTTTCCTGTCTTTGTTTGAGCATCCATTTCTATAGCCCACAAAGGGGAGGACAGGGACTCAAACCAAGTTGCCTTAATGATGTGGTCAAATAAAAGCCCTAATCTTGATTTAATAAAGTAAAAGTGAAACCTCTGAAAATAATACTATCTAATATGCCCAGAGGAACAGACCAGTTTACAAACACAATCCAATATCTATTTTTAGAATTCATAAACAATGCCAAACTGCCACACTGTTGAACGCCAAGGACAAGGAGACAGTTCTGAAAGCTGCAAGAGAAGAGAAATATTTTTCATTGGAAAACATAGAGGCAAGAAGACAGTGGGACAAAATATTCAAAGTGCTGAGAGAAAATAATTGCCAACCAAGAAATTTATATCCAACAAGGCTATCCTTCAAAAATGAGATAGAGATTAAGACATTCCCAGATCACCAAAAACTAAGTGAGTTCATCATCACTAGACTCTCCCTACAAGCAATGCTAAAAGGAGTTATTCAGATTGAAAAGAAAGGATACTAGACAGTATCAAAGCAGCCTACATAACTAAAGAACCCCTAAAGGGAACCAAATGTATAATATAATCGCCAGTACTATTATATTGTATGCTTGGTATGTAACTCCACTTTTTACTTCTTACAAGTTCTAAAATGAAAATGCATGAAAATTAATGGTAAATCTATGGTTTTGGACATGTAATGTATAAAAATATAATTTGTAACAAGTACAGCAAAAAGGCAGGGAACAGAGGGGAATAGGAACAGTATTTGTGTATGCTATTGAAGTTAAATTGGTAACAAATCAAATATGACTGCTACAGATATAGGATTTTAAATTTAATCCCTATGAAAACCATAAAGAAAATATCTGAAAAAATATATACAGAAGGACATGAGAAAGAACTTAAAATGGTACACTACAAAAAAATCAAATATATATGAAAATAGGTATTAGTGGAAGAATTTAGGGTAAAAAATGTATAAGATTTACAAAGGCAAAATGGCAAACTAGCAGAAGAAAGTCCAGCAATACTAATAGTTACCTTAATTATAAATGGATTAAACTCTCCAGTCAAAAGTCAGAGATTTACAGAATGGATAAAAAAGCATGACCTAGAAGTTCTAGGAAGATGGCATTGGAATAGGCAGGCAGGGTTCAACTTTCTTGTATAAAACAATGGAGAACGAGCCAAAAGCTGTCTGAGGGACTGACTTTGGGGGTCAGCAGACTAAAAGAGTGCTACACAACTCCCAGGAGGGTGAGGGATGGAGAGAAAAAGAACCCAAAACAACAAATATGAGTTACCAAACACCCACAGCCAGGAAAGGCTTCCCTTCCCTACTGCCAAGATATTAAGCCATGATAAAACCACTGGTTCACTGCAGCCAACTGAGAGGGAAGAGACGTCTTCCTCCCTGTCAGCTGTTACAAAGGAAAAGGGAGGGGAAGTCGGGGGGCTTCAGTGAATTCAGCTAGCAGAGCACACTTTGAATCTCAGCTTTGGCCAGACCAAAACACAGGAAAGTGGAGATTGAAAAACAACACCTCTTTGGGAAGGTGCATTGACAAGCACCATCTACTGGCAGGTCTAGAAATGGCCTTGAGAAAAACTGCTTTTAGTCTCTCTTAACCCAAACTCCTGGGAGAAAATGTGTGTCCCATTAGTGAGTCCCTGGCTTGATTTCTATAACTTAAGCTGGGAAATTTTAAAGACTTAGAATAAGTTGAACCAAATATCAAAGAAAAGATTAGGGGAAAAAACTATAGTCAAGAAAGTAAAATTGGCCATCATAGTAATTCACCACCATATTCAGATGCCTAGATATCAGCAATTACAAGCCATACTAGGAGATGGGAAGAGATGACCCAGCCATAGGAACAAACCAAATATCCTAAAGAGATACAAGGTTTAAGACAATTAATCAATGATAATCACACAATTCTCCTAAATCAATTCAGAGAATTGAAAGAAAATATGACTAGAGATAAAGGATATTAAGAAGACACTGGGTGAGCATAAAGAAGAATTCGAAAGTCTGCAAAGAAAAGTAACAGAGCTTATGGGAATGAAACACATGATGGATGAGATTAAAAATATATTAAAGTACCCCAAAATAGCAGTTTTGGGTGCATCAATTGATGTATAAACAAATTGTGGTGTATACACATGATAGAATATTATGTAGCAGTAAGAAGAAATAAAGTTGCGAAACATATGACAACATGGATGAACCTGGAGGACATTATGTTGAGTAAAACAAGCCAGACACAAAAAGACAAATACTGTGTGATTGCACTATTATGAAATAAATATACTGTATAAACTCATGGAGTCAATAATTAGAATATAGGTTACCAGAAAATAGAAGGAAAGTAGAGAATGGAAAGCTGAGGTTTAATCTGTGCAGACTTGGTAAAAATGTTGTTTGTAAATCTTTGGAAATGAATAGAAATGGTGAAAACATATCATGGTGTTTGTAACTACCAGTGCTATTGTATGGGTAGGACAGTGGTTGAAAAAGGAAAGTCTAAAGTCATGTATGTTACTAGAAGGAAAGCTAAAAACTAACATGAAAATGTATAAGATAGTAAAACCTCATGTAAAACATGAATATGGGTGATATTGCATATATAAGACTGTTTTTACAAAATATAAATACAAATATACAAGACAGAAGGGAAAAGAATAGTAGCTATGTATGCCAGGCAAGGCATGAGAGTAATGAGTTTTGTTTCTTTGTTTGTTTGTTGTTTACTATTATTATTGGAATAATGAAAGTGCTCTGGGAGTGATTGGGGTGATGGATGCATAAACATGTTATTACACCAAATACCATTGATTGTACATGTTGGATGGATTTATGCTTTATTAATATGTGCAAAAATTGAAAAAATGGTTAAGAAAAGAAAAAATGAATATGCAAAATAAATTAGAGAGACAGAAATGAAATAGGAGCTATGTATTGCAGGGGAAGCTTAGAGAGATTGAGAGGTGAATATTAAGGGGTACAATTATTTATCTGGGTTTTTTTGTTTATTCTTACTATTAATACTGGATTAATGAAAATACTCTAATGGTGATGGAATTAATGAATGCACAGCTATGTAATTATACCAAATACCATTGATTGTACACAGTGGTTAGATTGAATGCTTTATTAATATGTATCAATAAAACTGATTAAAATTTTAAAATATATATATTAAAGGAACAGAAAGAGCAGATCTGAATTGCTCAAAGATAGAATTAGTGATTTCAAAGCAGAACATCAGAACTGGAAAAGACAGGAGATCAAAAAGAGGAGAGAATTGAAAAAATGGAACAGAGTCTCAGGCAATAGAATGACTGTGTGAAATGCACTAACATTTGTATTATCAGTGTCTCAGAAGGAGAAGAGAATGGAAAAGGGGCAGAAAGAATATTTGAGGAAATAAAGACCAAAAACTTCCTAACCCTTGTGAAAGATACTAATACCAATATCTAAGAAGGACAATGCACCCCAAACAGAATAAATCCAAATAGACCTACCCCAAGACATCTTCTATTCAGAATGTCAAATATCAGAGATAAAGAGAGGATTCTGAAAGCAGCAAGAGAAAAGCAAAGCATCACATACAAGTGAAACTTGATAAGATTAAGTGCTGACCTCTCATCAGAAACCACAGAGGCAAGAAGAAAGTGGTATGATATATTTAAGGTGCTGAAAGGGAAAAACTGCCAGGCAAGAATTTTGTATTGGGCAAAACGGTCCTTCAAAAATGAGGGTGGGAGGAAGCAGATGTGGCTGAAGCAGTTGGGCGCCTGCCTACCACATGGGAGGTCCCAGGTTCCGTTCCAGGTGCCTCATAAAAAAGATGGTCAAGACAGCAAGCTGATGCAACAGACTGGCATGGTGAGCTGACACAACAAGATGAGGCAACAAGGAGACACAATGAGGAAACACAATGAGAGACACAACAAGCAGGGAGCGGAGGTGGCTCAAGTGATCAGGCACCTCCTTCCCACATGGGAAGTCTCAGGTTCGGTTCCTGGTGCCTCCTAAAAAGAAGATGAGCAGACACAGAGAGCAAACAAAGAACAGACATAGAGAGCAGACAGCAAACACAAATGGTGGAGAGGGGAGGAATAAATAAAATAAATCTTTTTTTAAAATGAGAGTGAGTTCAAAGTCTTCACAGACAAACAAAAACTGATAGAATATGTTACCAAAAGACCAGAATTACAAGAGATACTAAAGGTAATGCTGCAGCCTGAAAGGAAAAAACAAGGGTGACAGATTTGGAGAAAGTTTAGAATGAAGATTATTAGGAAGG
Source organism: Cabassous unicinctus (assembly GCA_029593785.1). Taxonomy (NCBI): domain Eukaryota; kingdom Metazoa; phylum Chordata; class Mammalia; order Cingulata; family Chlamyphoridae; genus Cabassous; species Cabassous unicinctus. The sequence continues at coordinate 14,413 of JAQZBX010069786.1, forward strand.
GTAAACTAAAGGGTAAGAAGACAGACAATAGAATGAAATGACAATATAGGGCTGAAGGACAAAATGGATGAAGTAAGTAATGCCTTTATAGTAATAACATTGAATGTTAATGGATTTAATCCCCCAATCAAAAGACATAGACTGATAGACTCGATAAAAAAAATATGAGCCATCTATATGTTGTCTAAAAGAGACACACCTCAGACATAAGGACACAACCAGTTGGAAAAAGGTATTCCACACAAATAGTAACCAAAAAAAGAGCTGGAGTAGCAATACTAATATCAAACAAAATAGATTTCAAATGCAAAACTGTCATAAGTGATGAAGAAGGTCATTATATATTAATAAAAGGAGCAATTCACCAAGAAGAAACAGGTGTACTAAATATTTATGCACCTAACCTGAGTGTCCCAAAATACATGAGGCACACATGGGCAAAACTGAAGGGAGAAATAGATGTCTCTACAATAATAGTGGGAGAATTCAATACACCACTCTCAGTATTGGATAGAACATGTGGACAGAGGATAAATAAAGAAACAGAGAACTTGAACAATATTATAAATGAACTAGACTTAACAGACATTTATAGAGCATTGAAACCCAAAACAGCAGGATATACATTCTTTTCAAGTGCTCATGGATCCTTCTCCAAGATAGACCATATTTTGTGTCACAAGACAAATCTCAATAAATATAAAAAGATTTAAATTATTCAAAACACTTTGATCAAAAAGAATGAAAATGTAAATCAATAATGGATGGAAAAGGGAAAATTCATAAATATATGGAGATTAAACAACATTCTCTTAAATAATCAGTGGATCAAAGAAGAAATTGCAAGAGAATTCAGAAAATATCTTGAGATGAATGAAAATGAGAACACAACATATCAAAATCTATGGTACAATTTGAATTGAGGTAAGATAACAGTTTCTGAGAATAACTGACCGAAAGATAGGCTAACCAGGAAGAAAGAGAGAAGGGTAGGCTGTGAGCCATCACCCATATGGACATTATCTATGGTAAATTGAAAGAGTATAGTTACATATTGAAGGATAGGACAGGTGGGTAGAGATTTTACTGGGTTCAGTGGTGCAAGATTAAC
>JAQZBX010069787.1:0-15531 GCA_029593785.1 Cabassous unicinctus
TTAATTTACATTTATTGTTTATGCATATTCATGTATGAAAGATACACTTCAATAAAATATATTTTTTAAAATCATTTGTTTTTAATATTTCCCCTTTTTGGTCAAGGAATACTTCCAGATTCATCACTAGCTGGTGCTCAGTAATAATCCCTCAGTGCCAGAGAGGCTCATTACTGGGAGTCATGTCACATGCTTAGGTGATGTTGTGTATTTGTATGCAAAGTTTGGTTTAAAGAGAGGCCACATTTTACAAAGGAGATTTTCAGGATGTAACTCTAAGGCAATATACAATATTAAGCTAAGTTTCAGTTTCCCTAGAAAAGGGTCATAAATACAACCATCAATATAAAGGATCTGTAGTAATGGTCTCTTCTCCTTCACTAGGCATTGCCTATGTATTCAGGGGATTCTTTCTGCTCCATTAGAAAATGTAGCATTACTTCCCAGGATAGGAATTCAATATTATTTTGGTTGTTTGGGATGCTACCCATTGAGATAATGCCCCGTGACCACTTGAAAATATTTATATGCCATAGAGACATACCCCATGTTTACCCCTCCCCACACATCTCCCATCACTAATGATACACACTAGTGATTCTCCCCTCAAATGTAAAATGTTATTAATGAGGTAGGGTGGGAGACTGAGAAGGGTTTGGATATATGATAATCCCCTATATTTTCTATGTGACTTTTCTGTAAAATAAAGTTTCTTTGAAGATAAATTGAAGAAAATAAGGCATTGGGGGAACATATGGAAGAAATTGTCACTATACGTTAAAGGTAGCAGATCTTACAGTGATCACAGACACAATGAAAAAATTATTTGATTTTTTTATTTTTATTTTTATATTTTTGACTATTATTATTTTGTTGTATTTTAATTGGTTTTTATTTTTTTTGACTTTGTTTTGGGGGAGGATTGAATCAAAGAGGAGTTACAACTGTGGCACTGTACACTTTCATAGGTTTTGTCAAAATTTAAAGTGGCCTGTATCCATCATTACAAGATAATGCAGAACAATTCCAATGTCTTAAAAATGCCCTATGTTCCATCTGTTCTATTCTTCCATCCCTCTCCCGTCAGAACCTATGGTAACCAATAAGTTCCAATTCTTTAAGAATAAGGTTCAGAGTTACTTGCAGTAATACTGAGGGCTTGAGAGGCTGGCCTGTTTTATTTTATTAGGCACTGCCTATATTTTCAAAAGATACGTGTCTTGCTAATTGAGAACATAGTAGGAATCTCCAGGAAGGTAGTTTAATATTTTCTTGTTTACTGTGTGTGTCTCCACCCACTGAGATAACACACAGTGAAAATATGAACACTTTCGTTTCCATACAAGAATGCCCTAGGTGTGCTATATCCCACATACCTCTCAACCGCCGACATCCTGCACCAGTAACTCTCCTTTGCCATAATTGCCAAAAGAACATTCACACCATTAGTTATTTTTTAATGGTTTACATTATTATTATTTTTTAATATTTTAAAAGATGCTTAGATTACATAAATGTTACACAAAAATTATAGGGATTCCCATGTTCCCCACCTCCCACACCTCCCATAACATCCCACATAAACATCTTTCATTAGTGTGGCACATCACCTGCAATGGATATGCACATCCTGGGGCCTTGCCACTAAGCATGGACCACAGTTCACATTGTAGACCACAATCTCTCCTACACAGTTATGCATGTTATATGCTGATGTAAAATGGCCTATATCTGTCATTGTAATGTCACTCAAGATAATTCCCAAGTTCCGAAAAAGCCCCTGTATTACAACTGTTTTTTCCTCTCCCGGCCCCAAAAGGATCCAGTGGCCACTGGCTCCACATCAATGTTGTAATTTCTTCCATTGCTTGAATCACAATATGTCTACAACAGAATACCAGTAAGTCCACTCTAGTCCATAGCTCTTCCCCCAATCCTGAGGAGTCTGGTATGGTGATGCCCAGTCCACCTCCAAGTGAGAGGGGTCTTATATCCCGTGGAATAGATGGATGGGATTATCCTGCCTGCAGCTGCAGACTCTCTCCATTCCCTGTGATGGCCATTGTCCATCTTCGTCTCCTCACCTGGTGACTTTGGTGAGTCCATTGAGCTGTAGAGTAAGGTTGCAGCTCCACCAAGATTCCAGGCACAGCTGGCACATGGGCAGGCCAGAGGCTCCAGTCTCTGGAAGTACACTTACAACCTCCAGCACCACATATAGGTTTGAATAGAAAGGACTGATGGACCATGTGCAGGGAGGACTTATTTGAGTCCAACTCTGTCACTCTCAGGGGCACAGATTCCAAAGTATAGCCCACTGATAAGGCATCAGTCTCTGGAGCTATCCCCCCTTATATAGGACTTGGGTGTCTCCAGAGTCCTCAGGAGCCCCTCTGTTTGGGTTGATATCCACTTTGGTGTTCTATGAGATCCGACTGAGGTGTGCATAAGCGTTACCTCTGGGATGATCTCCCGACTCTCTTTGAAGCCTCTTAGCCACATGAAATCATTTTTCTTTACCTTTTCCCCCATTTATTCAAGGTCTTTTTCCAGTCTTATTGCCAGTTGGCACTTGGCATTAATCTCTCATTGCCAGGGAAGCTCATCCCCGAGAGTCTTGTCCCACACTGGGGGAAAGGCAATGCATTCACATGCTGAGTTTGGCTTAGAAAGAGGTCATATTTGAGCAACAAGGAGGCCCTCAGGTGACAACCCTTAGGCACCCCATAACAGTAAGCTAAGTTTCAATTACAAAAGCAAAGACTCATAAGGCTAGTCATCAATAACAAGAACACATTAGTGGAACATCCTCCTTTGCCAGACACTGCTCCTGCACTTGGGGGACTGTTGCTGCTCCCTTGGAGAATGTGGCAGAGCTCTCCAGGCTGGGAATTCAGTATTGTCTCATTTATTGAGTGATTCTCCACCCACTGTGACAATACCCCACCCCTTGATCATTTGAACAATTTTATAAATATTTTATGTATATTCAGGTGAACTTCCTCCCATGAAATCCCCATCCCAGACATCCCTTACTGATGATCCTTTCCTGTACCCATTGTAACCCTTCTGTGATCCAAACCTTCCTTAAAGATGAAGCCCATTTAATAGCCAAATACAATTAATAGGAAAATGAAATAATATGGTTCAGCCACTCTGGAAGACAGTTTGGTGGTTCCTCAGAAAACTAACAATAGATCTGCCATATGATCCAGCAATTCCACAGCTGGGTATATGCCCAGAAGAATTGAAAGCAAAGCACGAACAGATATATGCACACCAATGTTAATACCAGCATTTTTCACTCTTGCCAAAAGTTGGAATCAGCCCCGGTGTCCATCAAAAGATGAATGGATAAACAAAATGTGGTACATACATACAATGGAATATTACTTAGCTGTAAGAAAGAATAAAGTGTTAAGACATGGAACAACATGGATGAATCTTGAAGACCTTATGTTGAGTGAAGCAAGCCTGGCATTGAAGGATTAACAGTACATAGCCTCATTGAATTGAACTGAGGAAAGTGAGCAGTCTCCAAGAACCATTGTCTGAAAGATAGATTAATAAGAGAGAGAAAGAGAAGAGAAGGTTGTGAGCCATCACCCATATGGACATAATCTATGGTAAAGTGATAGAGTATAATTGGGTTTTGAAGGATAGGACAGGTGGATAGTGATATTACTGGGTTTGCTGATGCAAGGTTGACAGGCTGGTAGATTAGGAAGGGTAGGTTAGAATACCCAGGATACTGGGGGGAGAGATCAGAGAGGGACCAGGTGAACACGGGATTTGTGGGTATGAGGTTGAAAGTGCAGGAGTGGAAATGCTCTTATGGCAATATGACAAGGTAGTGTCATGGGTTTCTGGTCTTGGTTGGGGGGGCATTCAGGATGGAGCGCATCTGGAGTAGGCTTCTGGATAGTGTATGAGTGTTTATTCTGTCATAATGTGTTGTGTCAGGGAGTGGAGGCCCACACATTAAGTAAGAAGGAGATTGACCCCCATCTGTGGGAGGACCGATTCACCCAGAAACAGACAGGCATCTCTTATGAGCGAGGGTGGATCCTAATAGGGGAGGACAATCAGCGTGTCAAGACCTCTTGTTTGATGTAAGTATGAATCTTGTCATCCAATGAGTCGAGACAGGGGGCTGTCATATACCCCAAGTGGATGGGGAGGGAGGAACAGAATAGATCAAACAGGGGGTATTTAGTGGACAGGGGAAATATTTTTCATTACCTTACAGTGATGGACACAGACATGGTAAATATTATCAAAAATTATTAAACTGTACCATATAAATTGTAAACTATAATGCAAACCATTGACAATATTTAGTAGCTATGTTTCACTATTTGTATAACAGTTATAACAATGCTACCATCCACATACAAAAAGTTTTTAATATGGGGTGAGGAAAGGGGAGGAGGTTGGATATATGAGAGTCTCTAGTATTGTGTGTGTGTGACTTTGCTGTGACCTAAAACTTCTTCGAAAATAAATGAAAATTTGGGAGACACTGGGGAGTGAGGGGGGAAGGTGTCACAGTACAGACTGGACACCCTATAATTCAGTGATAAAAGGAAAAATGTTTAAAAACAATTTAAGAAAAAATTTTCCCAGTTTTTGAATATCCCAAACGTTTTATTTTATTTTTAGTGTTTTCTTTTTTTAAGTTTCCATGTATTTTTATCTCTTACATTTAAACCATTGTAGTTTTAACCACAAACCTACAAATCCCCAGAGTTCACCTGTTCCTTCCTCCTGCCCTAACCCCTGTTCCATGGATAGTCCAACCCAGTCCCCCCATTCAACTTCCCCTCACATTCTAGCACCATCAAACCCAATCATATCAATGCACACTATCACCCACATCTGCTGTCCAACCACCCCTTCCACCTTATCATAGATTTTGCCCATATTGTGCATCATCTCAACACCCTCTACTCCCTTTCTCAGTCCTGATAACCTATCTTCCAGACACTAGATCTGTGAGTCTGCACAATTTGCTTATGACATATCAGTGGGGTCAAATAATACTTGTGCTTCAATAACTGGTTTATTTCACCCAACAAAAAGAAAAGACCAATCCTTTATGTATTAATGCAGGCCAATTTCAGTGGTAGATACACAACAAAGAGGTAGTGATTTTTCTCTTGGGAACACATTATCAAAAGAAGATGGTAAAAAGTAACAGACGGGCAGAGTGTATCAAACTCTCAATAAAGCAATCTATGATGATCACATTCTTCTACTGGCTGAAGGAATGGATCTCGGGTGTCATGGGAAAATTTGACTACTACTCTACAGTAAAAAGTGAGGAAGAGTATGCCTGCATTATAGGAGATCCCTTAGGTCATCTCTTAGTACTAACATGCCATATGATTAAATCAATAGAAAGGTACGAGAGCCCAGTTCAGGTAGGGTTATTAATAGTCTGAATAATTAAGTATTAAAGTGTGAGTTCATTCAATCAAAGAAATAACTATGACAAGATGAGGTCCTTGCTCAGGATAAAGTGTATAAGCAGATGCTGAACTATCAAGTAAAGATAACAACCCATACTAAGGAACAGGAAGATATGGCTCAGTCATAGGAACAACCAAGAATCCATATGAGACTCAAGATTTAAGACAACTAATAAATAATATTCACAGAATCTTCCCTAGTCAATTTAAGGAATTGAAGGAAAATATGACTAAAGAATTAAAGGATGTTAAGGTGACACTGTGTGAGCATAAAGACCATTTTGAAAGCCTTCAGAAAAGAGACAGAGCATATGGGAATGAAAGACACACTAGATGAGATTAAAAACACATTAGAGGCACATATGAGCTGAATTGAAGTGCTAGAAGTATGAATTAGTATATATTAATATAATATAATATTATATAATATTAATTGTTTAAATAAATTAATTGTTAAAATAGATGAAGTAATTTACTGTATTATATATATTATATATGTATAATATATAATAAGATATATTATATCGTTATATAATTAATGACATTTGAAAGTGAAAAGATAGAAGAGACAGAGAAAAGAATGCAAAAAAAATTAAACAAGTTCTCAAGGAAATGAATGACATGGAAAACAAAACATATGAGTTATATATGTATCAGAAGAACAGAATGGAAAATAATATTTGATGAATTGCAGAATTAAAATTTTCCAACACTTATGAAAGATGTGAATATCAATATCCAAGTATGACAACATACCTCAAACAGAAATATACCCTAATAGACCTGCTAAAGATCTATTATTTAGACTGTGAAAGGCAAAAGTTAAAGTGAGGTTTTTAAGAGCTGCAAAGGGTAAAGAATGTATTACTTACAAGGGAGACTTAATAACGCTAAGTGCAAACCTATTTCAGAAATCATGGAGGCAAGAAGGCAGTGGTACAATATATTTAAGGTACTGAAAGAGAAATAGCTTCCTGCCAAGAATGCTTTAGCTGGCAAAGCTTTCCTTCAGAAATGAAGGTGATTTTAAAGACTTTACAGACAAACCAAAACTGAGAGTATGTTACCATGAAAACGAATCTACAAGAGATCTTAAAGGGAGTGTTAGATACTGATAAGAAAAGACAAGTGAGAAAGCCATGGAAAATAGTGTAGACATGAAGAACATAAGAGAAATTGAAAGAATTAAAAGACAAACAGTAGTAAGAATGAAACAGAAAGATAAGGGATTCAAGGGAAAAATAAAGTAATGCTCTTATACTAGTAACTCTGAACGTTAATGGATTGAATTCCCTAATTAAAATATACAGAATGATAGAATGGATATAAAAACATGAACCATTTATTTGTTGTCCAAAAAAGATTCACCTTAGATGCAAGGACACATTTAGGCTGAAAATGAAAGGTTGGAAAAAGATATTCTGCATTAATAGCGATAGAAGAAAAGATTGGGTGTAGCTATACTAATATCACATAAAATAGATTTTGAATGCAAAATTGTTAAAATAGATGAAGTAGTTTACTGTATATTAATAAAAGGGACAATTGACCCAGAACAAATAAAAATAATAAAAATATATGCACATAATATAGATTCCCAAATATACATGAGACACACACTCGAAAAACTGAAGGGAGAAACAAATGTCTGTACAATAATACTTGGGGACTTCAGCACTCCACTCTAGACATTTAATAGAACATCTTGACAGAGGACAACTAAGGAAATTGAGAACTTGAAAAACATTATCAATGAAATGGATCTAAAAGAAATATACAGAACAGTACACCCCAAAAGAGCAGGATATACATTCTTCTCAAGCGCTTATGGATCTTTCTCCAGGATAGATCATATATTGGGACATCAGTCAGATATCTCTTAATTTATGAATATTGAAATTATACAAAACACTTTCTCTGATCATGATGGAATTAAATTAGAAATTAATAAAAGGAGGAAAAAGGGAATATCCAGAAATATATGGATATTAAAAAATACACTCTTCAATAATAAGTGGGTTAAAGAAGAATAAATTACAAGGAAAATCAGGAAATACTACAAGACTAAAGAAATTGAGAATACAACATCCAAAAACTTATGAATTACATCAAAGGCAGTCCTGAGAGGGAAATTTCGAGCCCTTTTCTTCAAAAAAAGAGAAAGAGCTAAATTCAAAGACCTAACTGAACACTTGGAGGAATTAGGAAAAAAAGAGGAAACCATTCAAAAAGCAAGTAGAAAGTAAAAAAAAAAATAAAGATTAGACCAGAAAGAAATGAAATTCAGAAAAAAGCAAAAGAAAAAAGCCAACATAAATAAAGTTGTTTTTTTGAGGAGATAGCAAAATTGATAAAACTCTTAGCTAGATTAACAAAGAAAAACAGAGAGAACATAGAAATAAATAAAATTAAAAAGGAGAAGGAGGACATCACCTCATATCCAGCAGAAATAAACATCATAAATGGATGTTATGAAGAGCTGTATGCCAACAAACTAGACAACATTGATGAAATGGTCAAATTTCTGGAAATGCATGAACAATTTCTAGAATAAATAGAAGACCTCAACAAACCAATAACAAGTAAAGAGAATGAAAGAGTCATCAAAAATTTCCCAAAAATGAGTAGTCCAAGACCAGATGACTTCACAGGTGAATTATACCAAGATTTAAAGAAGAGCTAATACCAGAAGAATGTGGGAACATGGCCAAAGTGTTAGGCAGATAAGGCTTATCTCTCACTAAAGCAATAAAGAAAAAGCCAGAAGCTGCCTTGGGGACCTGCGTTGGGGTACAGCAAACCAGGGCATTGCTTACCAACTCCCAGAAGAGTGATGGTCAGAGAGATGAAGAAGCCAAAATAAGCAATTGTGAGTTATTAATCCTCCTGGCTGCCAGGAAGGGCTCCCCTCCCCCATCCCAGAGATATTAAGCAACGGTAAAACTCCTGGCAAAATGTATCTAACTGGGAGAAGAGCAGACATCTACCTCCACAAGAAGGTGCTCTGAGTCATCTAGACAGTACTAGACAGATAGGGAAGACAGGAATAATCATGGCTTGTTTAACTCAGTGGCTGGAATCTGCACACATAACTGGCCATCAGGATAGACAGACTAAGTGGAGGCCCTAACCCCAAGCTCCAAACAGGAGTGTGATGGCAGATTCCCTGTGAGAAGAAGGGTCTGGGAGGGTGGCGAGTGATTTCTTTGTGGTGAGTTTAACCAGCTGCTTCCCCCTTGAATATTGGGAGAGACCTGACTCTACAAGGAGAGGGGAGGGGGATCTCCACAGATAAGCAGTCACTTCCAGCCACCTAGGTAAAAAGAAGAATTACATCAGAGAGGAGGCAGAGACATGAGGCTGATCAGCACAACTCCAGCTGAGTGCAGGGAATCTAACTTTCCTGAAGGAAAAGGGGCAGATAGACTTCTGAAAGGCTAATTAACCCAAAAAGGCAGATTATCTCAGTGGCAGAATTCCTGCATAACATATAAGGTCTCTGGTACAATCTCTCCCTCTTCTTTGAGAAGTGATCCACCAGGTTATCAGGCATCCAGATGAAACTTTATGACAGGGAACACATAGACATTTTCTTTGTATTAGCTTCTCTTGGATCTCTTTTATTTTTAAGTTCGTTACTTTTATTTCCCTTATTTTACTCACTAAAACTCAGTTCAAAATCTGCAGAAGGCAGGTTGCAGAGTGAATGATTGAGGTACACCAGCAGCCTGAGAAGATCTTTAGGGGTATAAGAGAGAAGGCTGTTTTTCCATGTCTATTTTTGTTTTCTTCTGTCCCCTTTTTTTAAAAACGAGTCTCTGTTGACTGGTGTATTGCTTGTTTTGTATCCCCTTCTTTGTTTCTCTGCTCATTTATTTTTCTTTTTTCTTTTGTTTACTGATTTATTCTACATAAGCTATTTCTTTCCACTCCTTTATTTTTATAACTTTTGATTTCTGTTGTTCTTTCATTCCACCTATTTTATTTGGTCTGCAATATTTCTTGTTTGTATTTCTCCCTCTCTCCTTTATTCTCTGTTTACTTTCTCTGTTTTGCTTTTTTCTTTCTCTCTTTTCTTTCCCCCTCTTCTCAACATTCCAGCCTTTTAATTCATTCAATATAATTTTTCTTTATTCTGCTTCTTATTTCATTGTTTCTATTCCACTTTCCTAATCTTATTCCTCTGTGCTTCTTAAACATGTTAATTTTTCAATTTTGTTGATCTTGTACAATTGCGTTCCTACCTTTCATTTTTATTATCACTATTATTCTTTTTGTCTTTCTATCTCTTTCCTTTTCTCTGGTCCTTTTTTTTTTTTTCTTTCAAAGGAACATAGACAGATCTCTCTCACTAAAAATGGCTGAGTGCAGGCAAGATTCTGCCCAAGTGAGCTGTTTGGGGAATCCAAAAAGCATGGGACTTCAGAGCAACAATCTGGAGGGAGCTGGACAAAGAGATAAATTCCTCAAGGTTCTGCTGGATTGTTTCTTGGTTGCTGTGTTTCCTCTTCATTGGTTTCCCCTTTTCTGTGTACACCAGTTTTGTCTACCAATGCTATCTCTTATCCTTTCTTCATCTTTCAATCTTATGCTTTCTGTTTATCTTACATTCCACCTCTCTTTGTTTAGTCCTCAATTTTTCTGTTTTTTTTATTTCTATCTTGTTATCCTATTTTCTTTCTTTTATTAACTTTTTTCTTTTTGCCTTTTCTTTTCTCTTTCCTTCTCTTCTCATCATTCTGGCCTTTTAATTCATTCTACACATTTTTCTCTATTTGGTTTCCCATTTCACTGTTGATACTCCACTTTCTTATTCCTATTACTCTACACTGTTTACATGAGATAAATATTAATTTTCCAAGGTCTTATATGGTTCCTCTTTAATGATATCTATTATTATAGTATCATATTTTTTCTTACCTCTTTTATTTTCTCTGGCCCTAAGTTTTTCCTTCAAGAGAACAGCAAGAAATAGAATAAGAGGAACAAAGTGTCAAAGAAAAAACTTAAAACACACACAAAACAGCAACTAAATTAAACCTTAAAGTAAAGAGAGAAACTAACCAACTAAATAAACCCATCAAGACAAAAATACCATACAGCAACAAAAAATTACAAACCATACTAAGAAACAGGAAGACATGGTCCAGTCCATGAGCAAACTAAAAACCAGGAAGAGATGCAGAACATAGAACAACTAATCAAAGCTGTTCACTTAAATATCATGGGCCACCTTAATGAAGTGAAGGAAGAGATTAAGGATGCTAAGAAGACACTGGGTTCAGCACCTCCAGTGGCTACTGTCTTAACAGCAAAGATATAATTTGGTAGAATCAAAATCAGTGTATAATAGAATACCAGTAAGTATTGCAATTTCAAGAGCAGAGGCTCATAAGCATCATGGATATGGAGACAGTGGACACTGGAGGTGCTGAAGGCAGGAAGAGGGAAAAAGATGTAATATGGGGGCATTTTCAGTACTTTGAATTGTCCTGAATGACATTGCAATGATAGATACAGACCATTATATATCATGCCATAACCTACAGAATTGAATGGGAGAGAGTGTAAACTACAGTGTAAAGTAGAATCCATGCTTAGTGGCAATGCTATAAAATGTGTACATCAATTGCAATGAATGTACCACACTAATGAAAGAAGTTAATTTGGGAAAAAGTGGGAGGTCTGGGGAGTGGGCCATATGGGAATCCCTTATACTTTTTATGTAGCATTTATGTAATCTAAGAATATTTAAAGCAAATAAAAAATATATTAAAAAATAAAATAAAATATTATTTTCCCTTCTAGTTCAGAATACAATTACAAATGAATTATCCATTACATAAATAGTAGATTGTAAAATTAACAATCAGAAATATCTTATATAAAATAAATAAAATTTATTTTTCCATATATACCTATAAACACTAACAGTAAACACAGCCTTTATTGCTATAATTGGTCATCAGATTTTTGTTAGAGTTTATATCTTTATTTCCTCCAGTTTATGTTCTACTTTCCCTTCACTCTCAGGCTGACATTCATCTGTTTTTGATTCATTACCTAGTGTTCCTGTTTTTGATTCATGATCTAATATTCCTGAATTTCTGAATCCTCAATGATCCTGACATTTTGTTTCCCTTATTTGCCCCTGAACTCTTAATATTTGTCTTGGGAATTTTAAGAGATCCTCAGAGAATCCTCTGTATTGCAATATTGATCATCTTCCCTCATTGTGTTAAAATAAGCACATTTCTTGTGGTCATCACTCCCAATAAATACACTCCCCCATTTCTTTCTCGGTTTAATGGGGGTGTGAGGAGCCCAAAATATCCAGTAAAATTCTCAGTTATTAATTCAATAAAATCATTTCTGTTTTCCTCTATAAATGTTTCATCTTTTTGTAAGAAATATTTTTACAAGGTGAACTGAAAATGGCAGGGCAGGAAGAAAATTTTCTCTTATTGATTTCTTAAAATATTAATAAAAAGAGCAAATTGATCTTTTATCACTTGATCCCCATAACTTTTTCTTTTCTGAATTTTGATTAAATGATATCATATATTTGTCAATACATCTTTAAGGAATTTTAAGGCATTTTCTATGAATAGACACTTGAATGTTCAGGAAGCCATTTCAGCATTCTATCATACCAGCTACTTCAGCATAATGGGTGCATGGTAAGAACAGTGAGTGCCCTGGGTGATGTGTCCATTGCCACATCTTTTACAGTGAAACAAGTTACTTGATCAGACTCAGTTCTAGGTGAGTAAAATGATGGTGCATAAGATATTCCATAAGCCCATAGATTATGCTATTACTACAAGCATTTTGAGCAAGGAAAGCAAATCCATCAATTTAATATCATTAAGAAGTGTCTATTTCTGTGAGTGAAGAATCTTCACCTTTCATGAATGAAAGTTTTTATTGTAATCAACTTTCCCCCAGGTGGTTTGCTAGTCCTGCTGAGGGGTTATATATACTAGACACTTCATCTTTTTTTAATGATACCAGTTTTCAAAGTCTACCATATCCATATTTCTCATTCTGCATGCTCTTCAAACAATGTGACATTGTGACTGCTCCCAGAAATTCTGGTGGTCAATTATCTCTCCCTGTGAAAGTCAGTAGGCCATTATGATTGCCTCAGCCAATATAATGTAGCAGAACTGAACCCGTTTGACTTCCAATTCTAAAACTAAAAGCATTCACTTTGTTCTCTTGGGTTACTCACACATGGAACCCACTTGCCATGTTGTGCAGCAGCTCAAAATAGTCCACACAGAAACCATATGAGGAGCTCATATGTGGGTTTTCAGAACCAATAGCACAATGGAAGTCTTGGCTGACTATTTGAAGAAAAAGAATAAAGGTTTTATGGAAATACTAATAAAAAATAGCACATATACTAATGTCAGAAAAAATATATGGATAAATAATAGAAATAACAAGTCAATAATATCAATGAAATTTCATGACACTAGGTAATTACAACAATTCTAAACATCTGAGTATAGAAATGTATAAATTTAATGGGACATAATGGACAGGTACAGCTCAAATGAACCAGAGATTCTAGACTACACATTTCACTAAAGTATGAACAGATAAATTGGAAAAAAAGTTATATCCTATGATGTAAATTGACTTTCTACAAATTGCATACTTGAATTTTTAAGCTACCTCATCTGATGAAAATGCAACAGAAATGAATTTCAAAAACAATAGAATAAAATTTAAATCAAATTTAAGTATAAAAGCATTTGAAATAACTAATCTAATTATTTTACCTGGAAGAGAGCAAAAATACTATTTATTTAGACTTATGCAGTTTCCAGCTTTGAACTAAAATAATTTGCATCTGAATAAACCTCTGGACAATGTCATACCAAAAAAATGATGCATACAATGGAGTAGCCAATGCACTAGAGAAGAACAAAGTGTGTACAGGCAAGGTTGATAGTGCTGAATATCAAATAGGCTGTATTAGAAAAACAAAGGTGTCAAATTAATGAGGTAAGCATTCAAGATAAGAATCCAGAAAATAAGCATAAACACAAGAAAGAACTAGAAGAGAACTAAAGTAAGAAATGAATGAATAAAATTGAAAAAGGTACACTGTATAAAATAAGAACCTATTCAGAAGTTTATTACAGGTGCAGAATTTTTTATCTAAAATTCCAAAAATAAAAATATAAAAACCATTCTTGCCATTAAGCTTGTAGGGAAATTTAATTTATGTAGCACTATTTATAGTCTTTATAGATTTCTCAGTATGAAAATTCATGCAATTTATTATAAAATATTATCATGTTTGATTATGAAGCAATACTGCAGATACAATTATGGTATCACATAATTTATAGTTTATGCACGACATTAATTTCTAAAACTTTTAAAATTCTGAATTCATGAACACATCTGGATCAATGAGCAACATTTAAGAAACTATGAAACTGCATTTGAGAATTCAACATCTATTTCCAAAAAATCTGTTTATATCCTTAAAAAATGAAAAACTAAAATGTATAAAATACCAAAACTGATTCAAGAATTTAAGGAAATTTTAAAATTTCTTTAACCACTTCAGATAACTTGATTTTTAAAAAAAATTTGAAACACCAGGTCTATAAAGTTTTAAAGCTAATTCTACTAAACACCAAAATACCAAATCATCTATTCATATTACAGTCACTTCAGAATATGTATCCAAAGGATGTATACTTCAGTTCCCTTTAGAAAAGGAGTATAACTTTAACAAAACCAAATGTGATAGTGAATTATGGTACAATGTCAGTAATGAATATAGATGTGAATATAAGAACAATATTGGCAAAATGATGTCAGCAACATATGATAGTCTCAACACTTGAGAATGAATATATATTTTCCAAGAATATATGTTTCTCCATTAGTGATATAAATAGCAAAAGGAAAAATCTATGTTATCATTACAAAAATAGTAAGAAATTGTGTTGGAAATTTGTAGAAGAGGAAGATTGCAAGAAAATTTCTTACACCCAATACATATATGTGAAATAAAAGAAAAAGAAAACTTAGCATGTATATCATGTTCAATGTTGAGAAGTTTGAAACATTCCACAAAAGATCAGGAAAAAGTCAAGGATGACTATTACCATTATTTCATTCACCACCATTGGTGGTGCTAGGCTACACAGCATGTTATGATAAGCAGAAGAGATATAATGTCGAAGAATTGAAATAGAAAAACAAAACGGTTATTAACATGTATGTCTATATAGAAATAGAAGCCACGGCTCTATTATAAGAATTATAACAGGATTATTTGAAGTTTTAAGAAATAAGACTAATTTCCAAAATCAATTTCATTTGTATGTATTAGCAGTCAACAGAAAATAAATCTTGGAAAAAACACAATTTAAAAATAAAACAGGTCATTTTGATCCTGCCATATGACAGAAAGGAGAAGGTTCAAACAGCTAAAGTCCCAGGGAGAGATGGACCATTTCCCTGATAGCTTACAGCTGACCTTGGGAAGAGACCTGACACTGGTATAGGAAGCCCAGAGTGGAAGGCTGAACCCTCACAGAGATCACCTGCCAACTTACTTCAACACGTAGCAGCTGACTTTGTAGGGAATATTCCTTATGAAGCCACTGAAAAGCAGTTAAAGGACATCTTTTCTGAGGTTGGACCTGTTGTTAGTTTCAGGTTGGTATATGATACGGAAACAGGAAAACCAAAGGGTTATGGCTTCTGTGAATACCAAGACGAGGAGCCGGCCCTTAGTGCCATGTGGAACCTGAATGGGTGTGAGTTCAGTGGGAGAGCACTTAGAGTGGACAATGCTGCCAGTGAGAAGAACAAAGAAGAGCTGAAGAGCCTTGGCACTGGTGCTGCTGTCATTGAGTCACCTTATGGAGAAACCATCAGTCCTGAGGATGCCCCTAAGTCCATTAGAAAGCAGTTGCCAGTCTTCCACCAGAACAGATGTTTGAGCTGATGAAACAAGTGAAGCTTTGTGTCAAGAATAGTCTTCAGGAAGCATGGAACATGTTGCTTCAGAACCCTCTACTGG
>JAQZBX010069788.1:0-15521 GCA_029593785.1 Cabassous unicinctus
GAAATTCTATTTGACATTTTCAGTGTGGTGAGAGAAAGTAAATACATGAATGAATATAAGGAAAATATTTCCCTCTGTATTCATAAGTGACATGATTATTTTCACAGAAACAAATTAAAATGTATAGACGAATTATAAGAATTAATAAAATATTTAACTAAGGCCCCTGAATACAATATTTATAAGCAAACAAAAAATTTACTCATATTTCATTTCTGTGATGAAGGAAAGAGAATGAGAGGAATGTTTCAACACTTGGAAAAGTTTCAAACATAAAATATCCTAGGAATCAAGGCCAAACGCATGGTTAAATAACTCCTCTTAAAACTACTGAGTATTACTAAGAAATATCAAAGAGGGTCAGATTAAATGAATGGACATACCATATATATATATTGGAAAACATTTCAAAATATCATTGTTAACTGTATTAATAGAACACTAAGTAGACTTCAGAACAGGAAATATTGTCAGGGATACAGAGGGATAGTACAGAATGATAAAGTGTCAGTTCTTCAAGAAGATATAATCCTAAATGTGAATGCACCTAACAACAGTAATTCAAAATAAAAGATGAAAGGAGAAATAGATACATCTACAATTATATTTGAAGTCTTTAACACTTATCTCTCAATAATTGATAAATAAGTATAAAATCAATATGGATATAAATGGCCTGAAAAATAGTACATCTTGACTTAATTTACACATATAGAACACTAAACTGTACCAGAGCAGAATGTACATTTTTCTCAAGTGCACATGGAATATGCAATAAGTTAGATCATATTCTGGTCAATAAAACAAACATTTTCAAACATAAAATAATATAAATAATACAACATATTTCCTGTGATATAGTGGAATTGAACTAGAAATCAATGACAGAAAGATATCTGGAAAACCTAAATATGTAGACTTTTAACAATATTCTTATCAATAACACATGGGTCAAAGAGAAAACTGCAAGGGAAATTAAGAAATATTTTAACTAAATGAACATGAAAATACAGTGTATAAAAATGGGTAAGGTATTATAAAGTAATGCTTGAGAGAAATTTATAGCATTAATATTTATGTTTTAAAAGGAGATCTCAAATCAGTAAGCTAAGACTCCCTTCAAAGACTCTAGAGAATGAAGCATGGGGCCTGCCAAGGATAGATGCATTGTGCTGAGTTGTCCTATGCAGAAGGACAGCTCAAGAGATATTAGTTTTTCCATTTTTATATATGATATCTCATTATGTTGAGTGAGATAAGCCAGACAGTCTCTAATGTTTTTTATTTTTAAATTTTCAACACAAAGACTCTATTTTTTGACACGCGTCTAATGCTTCTCTGTTAAACATGTTTTTGGCTGTAGTAGCAGCAATGAACTCTGGATGTCATCTGCACATTATCATCCCGGTGGAAAGGCTGGATTCAGATGCAGGAAGTAGTGGGAGCAGCACGATGCAGTGAGCAAAAGTGCTAAACCAGGACTGGGCAGAGGCGGCCACTCAGGTCATAGGTATTGTAAGGTCTCACTAATATGAGCTAAATACAATGAGTAAACTCACATAGGTAAACTCTAGAGTATAGTTTACTAGAAGATAAAATGTGGTTTAAGAATGGGAGCTGATGCTCAATGTATGTAGAATTTTTAAGAAGATTTATTGTACAAGTTTGGAAATGAATAGAGTTGATGGTAACACATTTATAGTGAGTATAACTTAACACTGCTGATTTATAAATGAGATTGTGGATGAAAGGGGTAGACTGTGGATATAAATGTCAATTGAAAGGAAACTAGGGAATTATCTAGGGAACACAACAGTGATTTCAATGGTGGATGAGATTGTGATTAATAGTAAAAATATAATAATGTTTTTCTACAAATGGTTAAGAATATGGTGATACATGGGAAAATTACAAGTAATGTAACTTAAGGATGATAGCTAACAGTACTATTGCAATATTTTTGCAGCAATAGAGAAATATTTAGGGTATGGGATTTTTTCCTTTTGGAGTAATGAAACATTCTAAAATTGACTGAGGTGATGATAGTATAACTCTGTGATTTAAATGAGAGCCACTGAGCATATACTCTGAATGGATTGTACAAAGCATGAGACTGTATAACACAGGGAATCCAGTGGTGGAAGATGGACTGTGGTTAACAGAACAAATCTTAGAACGTTCTCATGAACTATAACAAATATATAATACTAATACAGGGTGTTCATAAACAGAAGGGTCAGGGAGAAAATACACCAAATGTAAGACATGGGCTATTGTTAGTTCATAGTTTGTAAGAAATGTTTCACAACAATGAAAGGTGTTGGTGGTAGGGTGATGTATGGGAGCTCTGTATCATGATATGCATGTTTGTTTTGTAAGTTCACAACTTTTACTATGCACTTCCTGTTTAGGTGTGTGCCTGTATGATATAGTTCCTTAAAATTTTATAAAAAATATATAGATAGAGCACCTAATACCTACTAGGTGGTCATTAACTGGCAGCACATAAATTGTTGTTATGGTTGATAAATACCACACATATTAGCTAATAACTTGCATTTTACAGTGCACTAACACAAATAAATAATTATGACTTAAACTGATTGTGCCCCACATGGGAAAAAACAGAGGGAGGGCTTGAAAAACAGAAAGGGATACAGGACCTCAGTAGAAACTGAATCCTGCCAATAACACATGAGTGACCTTGGAGGCAGATCCTTCCCCAGGGGAGCCTCAGCCTTTGGAGGCGGTGACAGATGGTGCTGTGTACTACAGGTTAGGAGAGCTGGGCCAGACTTGGCCCTGGATTTGGCAGCAAGTGGATTGTTTGGGGTTGCCAAGAAGAAAAGTGGGGATACAGGTCATGGTGGGGTCACAGAGGGCGTAGACACTCAGGGAGCTGTGGACTGGAAGGCAGGGGGATGGAACGGTCAGCTGGGAAGGGGCAGTTTCAGTTAAACTGCTGCAGGCTGATGGGGCTCTGTGTGGCCTAAAAATCTAAAGAGGCAGTGGCCAGTGTAATCACATGAGCCTGAAATGCAGAGAAGTGAGGAAGAGGATGTCAGAGAGATTGGAAGCATGAGAAGGACTCCAGACTCCACTTGAAGATGGAGGGATATATGGAAAGCATGAGCATGAAACAAAATTTACCAATCTCCTGAATGACCTTAGAAGTGGACTTTCCCTAGAAACTCCAGGAAAACACCCCTTGATTTCTGCCTGGTAAGACCTGAGCAAAGGACCCAGCTGAGCTCACACAGATCCCTGGCCCACAGAACCTTCTGGGTGATAAATGAGTGTTATTTAGTGCCATTATGTTTGTGGTAACTTGCTGTGTGGCAAAAACAAACAAACAAAAAACCAATGCTAGCTATTTGATAGACTTTACTTGAGTGAAACTTTGAAAAAATAAATAGGAAATATCTTCATATGTGTGATCTTGCTATTTTTTTTTATTAGAGAAATGTTTATGGAACAATCTAGCATAAAATACAGGATTCCCATCTACCACCCTATTACTGACACCTTGCATTTGTTTGAAATATTTGTTAGAATCGACGATGGCATATTTCTATATGTGTGCTATTGACTATACAATATGGTTTAACATAGGGTTCATGTTTGTGTACTGCAGTTCCATGGATTTTTTGAAAGACTTTTTATTCTAGTACCATCTATACAACCTAACATTTCCTTTTTTAAACCACATTCAGATACATATTTCAGTGCTGTTAATTACATTCACAATGTTGTGCTCCCATCACCACCATCTATTACCAAAACTTTATGATCAACCCAAACAGAGACTCTATACAATTTAAGCCTGGACTTCCTATTCCCTATCCCTACCCTGTCGCCAGGTAAACTATATCTAGATTCCGACTATGAATTTGCTTATTCTATTTATTTCATATCAGTGAGATCATACAATATATACACACATTTGTGTCTGACTTATTTCATTCATCATAATGTTTTTAAGGTTCATCCATGCTGTCTCATGTATCAGAACTTCATTCCTTTTTATGGCCCTCTTCACATTTCCAATCTAGCTGGTCAGTTTCTCTGCAACCATTCCACGTAATATTTCATAACAGATAAACAGGCCAAAAGATATATTCCCCATACGTCATTCTGACTCTGACCACTAGAAACAGCTACTTTATAAAGTCTAACAAAGTTTACTGCTAAGATTTGCCCTTGATTAGCATCATTACAGCTCAAAGGCATTTGCTGAGTGGATTTTTTGCATTGGATTTATGTCAAGTGATCTAGACTTAGTCCTCAATCTCTACAACCAGAGACTTGAACCAGCTACTGCAGGCTTGGCCCAAAGAACTAGGCATTGCATGGTTCTCTTAGGCTTCCCTCTGTTTAGTAAACAATGAGGTTATATATGACGATAATTTTTAAGAATCAGATATCTAAGACCCTCTTCCATTCTGAAAGTGGCCTAGGGTCTAAGCCCTTGGGTTGGGGAGAATGAGAGCAGCCCAGTGACTGGTGAGGAGGAGACCCCAAACCTGCCCATATTGGTCCAGGGCATAATCACCCTCCAGAGGAATCAGAGCAGTTCACAGAACATGCCACGTGGGTCTCCCCTCTTTTGAGCCTGTTTGCATCTGCTCCCTGAATCCTGTCCTTGTCTCTGGCTTGTTCTTGGCTCTGCTGCTGTCCGGTCATTTGGCCCCCTTGTCAGCAGCTTAACCTTCCGTGTCCTGGGGAAGGCCCAGAGGAGCACCTTGGGCAAGAGATTAGCAGGAGTAGAGGACAGAGCTGCTCTGTGCAGGGAGGGGAGACCAGAGCAGCTGTCTCCTCCTAAGCTGCCCAGCAGCGAGGGCTTCCTACACCAGATGGGGAGGGCAGCAGGTAGGGTCAGAAGGAATTTGAGGATGGAAGGGAGGTTACAAGATGGCAGTGTGTGTGTGTGTTTGTATATGTGTGTGCATGCACATCTGTGTGTGTGCATATGTGTGCATGCTTGTGTTGATGTATGTGTGCTTGCATGTGCCTGTGTATCTGTCCAGACAGATTATTTTTCCCCTTTGGCAGAGAAGTTGTGGGTTCACAGAATAATCATATATAAAATACAGGATTCCCAAATACCACCCTACCACCAACACCTTGATTTGGTATGGGACCTTTGTTACAACTGATGATAGTACATTTTTATAATAGTACTATTAATTAAAGTTCATGGTTTGACTTAGTTTTCACTGTGTGGTGTAGTTCTATGTGTTTTTTAAAAAAATTATTCTGTCATTATATATACGATCTAACATTGCCCCTTTTAATCATATTGAGATATATATTTCAGCGCTCATTTACCTTATTTTAAATTGTATTAAATTGATCTGGATGAAAAGTTATTTACATTACCAGTTTTCACAACACTGGTAATATGAAAAAATGTTTATAAAAGAAGCTTTTAAATTATAAATGTAATGAGTACTCATTGTATGTTGAGGAAAACATAGTAGGACACAGACATTAAAGAGTTTACTTAACACCATTTGTGGGGAGATTTTTGTTACTCAGTATTCTATCACTGCACACATTTTCATCTTGTAGACAGAGACTGCTTTTTAAGATGTATACTTAAATGCAGATCATAACCTTTATAGTGTGCCCCTTTCTGTCTTTGTGATTTTGAAGGAAAATCAACTGTCGCCACTTTTGGTTGGCATCTGTGCAGCACAGCTGTCACGAGGGAATAGGTTTACTTCACATGTGCTTGAGTCAGGAATGAGTCTAAAAAACAGGTCCTAGTTCCCCAGAGCTTATGACCTACACCAAACACCATTAGGGAGCATTAAAAGGGAAGTTGGATTTACAACTGCACACATGAGCAGAGATGGGCATAGGAATCAACATTTGCTCTTTAGATTAGCAAAATTCGATCATGATGCTTAAAATCTGCTTTTCCTGTTATTTTCGTATCTTACCTGTTAGTGGCCATGGTTTTCCACTTCAGACAACATTCATAGAGAATTTCCCAGCCCGTCTTTAGACAGCCATCTTCTCCCAGAAACTCATCGAGGACCGTTCATTGGACTTTCATTAGAGCCCCTGGTCTGCAGCCTGCATGCGGAACCTGGACTTGTGCATCCCAACAGTCGTGTGAGAGACTCATAAAATCTTATATTATTGACAGATATCTCCTGTTGATTCTGTTTCCCGAGAGAACCCTGACTAATAAACACTCTCTCCCACACAATTGTGTAAGTTATGACAAGGTATATAATGGCTTGTATCTGTCATTGCAGTGTCATTCAGGACAATTCCCAAGTCCCGAAAATGCCCCCATATTACACCTATTTTTCCCTCTCCCTCTCCCTCTCCTCAGAACCTCCGGTGGCCACTGTCTCCACATCAATGATAAAAGTTCTTCCATTGCTAGAATAACAATAAGTCCATAGTAGAATAACAGTAAGTCTACTCTAGTCCACTGTTCATTTCCCAATCCTGAGGATTCTGGGATGGTGATTCAGTCTCTGGGGTATCACATCAGAGACAAGTGTCCTGATTCAGGCTTCTAGGCTGCCACCAGAGAGATTGGCCCAGATATACCTGCATCCAAGTATGTGCATGACTGTTACTCTGTCTGCTCTGTTACCAGGAGCAAGGAACTGCACTGGGAGCACAGTCTGGCTCCACACTAGGAAAGGGAGGGATGGAGAAAGAACCAGCTAAGGAGTCAGGAGGTTTTCCTATCAATTTAAAGTTGCCTGCTGTTTGGATTTGACACTTGCCATGTTACTTCAATCCTTTAAGATTATTGGTCTGCTTTTAAGAAGTTATAAAAGGTGTTTCTTAACTGAGTAATTGATTAGACAACAAACATTCTGTATCTTTTCCAAATAATTTATGCTTTATATTGACCTTATCATCCTTAATTGTTTTAGAGAATAAATCTTTCACCTTTGAAACTGCTATTTATATTTTGCGATCATGCTACCTCATTTCTCTGTATTCTGGTATTTGCCTAAATATTTATGTATTTATTTTTACTTTATTTCTAAAGAAGTTTTAGATTACAGAAAATTACATTAAAAATATAGGGGATTCCTGTATATCCTCCCCCTCCTCCTCTCACATTTTCCCCTATTAATTGTAACTTTAATTAGTGTGGTAAATTTGTTACAATCAATGAACAAATATTGAACTATTTCCACTAAACATGGTCTATAAATTACATTATCATTTACACTTCATACTGTACAATTTTATAGGTTTTTGACAAAATGTATAAGGGGCCTGTATCTGTCATTGCAATATCATGCAGCACAATTCCCATGTCCCCAAAATGCCCCACGTTACATCTATTCTTCCCTCTCCCTCTCCTCAGAACCTCTGGTGATTGCTATCTTTATATCAGTGTTACAAGTTCTTCTATTACTAGAATAAAAAATGTTATTGAAGTAAACATTTTAGAAGTTATATAAAGGTCTGTGGGCAATTTGATGTAATTATGAATTCCAAAAATATAATTGGATCATGCTTGTAAACTGATCTCTTAATCTGGGCATGATTAAGTTATGATTAGGGCATTGACTGGGCCATGTCAGTAGGGCGTTGAGCCCCACCCCTTGGTGGGTGGGGGAATCGAATATAAAAGGCAAGGCAAAGGACAGAGGGAGCAATTTTTGAGTTGCAGTTCTGAAATTGGAGTTTTGATGTTGGAGAGAAGGCCCCAGGAAAAGAGAAGCGAGCTGTTTGCCTGAAAGTCTACAGCTGACCTTGTGGAGGAAACAGAGAAGCTAAGCCCGGAGAGAAACAGCCCCGGGAAGAGAGGAACCCAAGAAGCCTGAACCCTGGCAAACATCAGCAGCTGTCTTGTTCCAACACGTGGCAATGGACTTTGGTGAGAGAAGAAACTTACACTTCATGGCCTGATAACTGTGGACTTCTACCGCAAATAAATACCCTTTATAAAGACCAACCCATTTCTGGTATTTCGCATTAGCACCCCTTTGGCTGACTAATACAAGGTCTTAGAGAATTTTCAATACCCTCACTGTCTGTGAGATGTCCAAGTATACCTGATATTAGACAGCAATAGTATTTTTTCATAAATTCAGTTATTCTTAAAATAATATATAATGAACTCTCATCAGATCATTCACTTTTGTAAAACAGTAATAAGTTGCCCGTGGCCATTAACTTATTTTGTCATCGACAGTTTTTATTCTGATGCTTCCCTGAAAACACTTGCAATCAGCTACAGGCCAGTGTGCTTCATCTTCAACAAAAAAATTATCTCAGAGACCTATGGAAAGGACTGCCAAGTTCTCTGAGACACAGACTTCTAAAGACATTGACTAAATAATTTGAAAGCCTATCACTGGATTGAGTCAAGATGTCCAGAATTCAAACGAAGAAGCTGATGGGCTCATGAGATTGCTAGTGCAAGATCAAGTGAAACAAGACTTAAGACTTAAGTGAACTGGTAAAGAATGATTATAGTTTTGTTTGGATTATTGCTAATTATTACTATTCTCTTTTCTCAATACAGGGAAGTCCGTACTCTTTTCCCTTAAGCTATCCACTATTCAGAAAACATATTTATCTCCCTGTCCAGAATTTATAGGTGGTAATATTATATTTTTATGACAATGTAATTATTCACATAGGTTTAATCAGAATCTGTCCTCCTTCATAACAGGAAATAATTGGAGTCACTGATTATATATAACCAATTCTTGGGAATCCAATGAGGGGGAACCCCATGCCTGTAAATTGGTAACTTCCCAATTAGTGATTCCATACCTGCTCCTTTAACCAACCCAGATGCCATTCTATTTGCTAATGATTCTTTATGATAGAAATTCTGATCGTAAATTTCAAGTAGGATGTGGTTACCACTCACTATGAACTGATTCAATGAGGTAGGCTTCCACAATGTTTTTTCTTCCCAACATGATGACCTTGATGCTCTTCTCTGTGCCTGCTTTCTCTCTGAAGGAAAATCTGTTAACATCTATAGTGAAAACAGACACGCTTTTGGTGCAATCTGTGATTTCAGCCTGCTGTGGCAACCAAGAGGTTCCTTTCTTCTTCTGGTTCTCTACCTAAAACTGGACAAGTAATAATCTCCTATCTGCCATTTTACTACTATCTATGGTTGCCCAGTTGACTCAGGGAGAGTGGAGAGTGTGGTAGGATTATTGGGAGGGCAGATTGGTTTGCATGCTGGTACCCAGCCAGGTCCCAGTGGGAGGGGAGTCACTGGAAATTGGGTGTGCATGCTACTGTCCACAGGGCAACAGAGGAGAGGAAAGCTGCAGACCTGCACCCAGGTGACTCCAGTGAGAGGGGCACCATGGTGGGGGCTGATCTGGTGGGCAGACAGGCGCCCAGTCTACTAAGGGTGAGAGAAAAGCAGTCGGCAATAGTGTGTGTCCTGGAGCCCAGCCCAGCCAGATCCAGGGAGAGGAGAACCTCCAGGCAGTCGGATGTGTGAGCTGGTGCGCAGCCAGCTCCCAGAAGGAGGGGTGCTGTAGGGCAATCAGGTGTGCTGGCCGGTGCCCAGCTGGCTCCCGAGGGGAGTTTTTCCCGCTTCATGGGGATGCAAATCTGACATGATTTTGCTCAGATGAGGTTTCTTACCTGCTCAGCTTGATAGCAAGACCATTTTGCAAGAGGGTTTATTGGGCAATCAATTCCCAGAGGATCAGAGACTACTATACACCAGGGGCAGCGATAACAAAAAAAGAATCCCCGGTGCCTAGGTCTACTTTATGAACGGTGTGAATCTCGGAATGGTCTGGGGAAAGTCTCCTTAAAAGGATTTCCTGGTTTTCTAAGGTCCTGTCTAGCCCTTCTTGGAGTGAACTTCCCTCTCCTTGCAAAATATTCCGTAAGAGGGAAGAGGGAATGGTTCAAGGTTTATCCTTCTTAGCCACCAAAGTTATTGATTTATGAGGCTCACCTAAGAGCTGTCGTGGTGAGAGGAGGCAGGACATTTCCGTGAGATTCTCCCCAGGCAGGGAAGGGAAGGGTGTCTGGGCCATTACCTGTTGATGTAGAGTATATGTAATGTGGGGTTCACATATAATACTCATGGTCTCCTTTGGTGGTGGTATGGCTCCTCCTGGTGTTGACCAGAGAGCTTTGAGAGCATCAATGAGAGGGCTAGAGTGTTCCCCAGAGCTGTCCAAGACCAGTGGATTGGGAAGGATTGAGTCGATATAGTATACCTGAGTGAGGACACGGGCCAGCATGGCCAGAGAGGTGAAAAGGAAGACAGGAAGAAAGATAGGGTGTCCAGGCCAGCCCCCAGTGGTGTAAAAGCTTTTATATAGCCATTGATTGCCTTTCCTCTGGTTTCCCTCCAAGACCAGGAGTCCTGTTATTCAGGCGTCATAACCAATTTCCCTTCAACCAGGCATCCCCACTTGTCTCCTTTAGCACTCTCTTTTACTTGTTCTGTTGCTGAACCAAAAACATACCAGACAGCCTTCTGCTGACCATTGTTCACAAAGAGGATGAGCTCAGAAAGGACTGAGCATGGCCACTGATGTCCATTTGCAAACTCAGGAGGCCTGGGGTGCAGATGCAGTTCAAGTGGTTGAGCACCTGCTTCCCATGTATGAGGTCCTGGCTTAGATACCAGGCACCTCCTAAAAAGAAAAACTAACAAAAACAAATAACAAACAGAAAAACCAACTCTCATTGGGGAGTGGATGTAACTCAGTGGTTGAGCACTTGCTTCCTATGTACGAGGTCCTGGGTTCAATCCCTTGGTACCTCCTAAAAAAAAAAGAAGAAGAAGAGGTCTAAATGATTGGATACCAGAAGAGAGGATCACCTCCCCCTCCTCCTGTCCACCTCCACATATTACAGGTCAGAAGAGGGTTGAGTCTAGTCCATGTGGATGTGCCAAATTTTGTTACTGACCACTTTTGTGTTGGACCGTTTAGCTGGCTTTCCTGTCTGGAGTCACTTGAGCCAATTGAAGGAGACCAGAGCAGAAACTTTATTCTTTGATAAAGAATGGAGAAGGAAGTGTTTGTAAAACACCTGCCTCCCCCAAGGGACAGGAACGGGATTCTTTTATAGGAGATTGGGAAGAGATGAGGGAGGCAACCTGGTCATGTGCAGATGGACTTTCCTTTCAACTGGTACTTTTTGCACATGGTATTTTTGCACATGGAGCCCAGTTGCCAGCTTGGAGAGGACTAGCTTGGGCTGGTCTTGTGGTTACTAGCAGGTGGCTCAGACTGGTCTTGCAGTTAATGGCATCTTGGACTTAGTTTCTGAAAGCAAGCATAGCTCAAACAAAGGGTTAGGTGGAATTTTCCATGAGTATTCATTCAGATGGTGCTCCAGCATGGGGACAGAGGCTCATTAAAAAGAGAGCCTACCAAGTTCCTCTAACTTCTTATACAACTAAATTGCAGGGTGTTGAACCATGGACCCACATTTCTCAACTAAGAAAGGCCCAACCAGAATCCTGGAATTGTTCTAACTCTGGAGACATAAAGAAAGTCAAACTACTTGCTGGGCTGGTCTTTACATTTCTTTGTATTACAGTAATGTAAGAGACAGGAAGGCAAGAATATTTCTTTTTATTTAACTGTCCATTTATCTCTCTAGCAGCTGGACTAGTGCCTAACTCATTTTATGGTGTTGAGATTTGAAAGTAACCACTTAATATCCTGTTTTCCCTGCTGCATTTCTGATCTTAAAGGAAGAGTAAATGACAGTCGAATGGATATCTGCATTGTTGTTTGTTTGTTTTTGACAGAACTCGTGGGACACATAGTTTTGTTGTGTGCCAACAAAGAGGTCCCTAACATTGTACCCAGCAACAAGCAGATATAGCCTTACCGTGCATTATGCAGCCTTTTCTGACCAACTTTTTTCTCTTAACAATATGAATTTGAGATGCATCCATGTTTTTATGTGGCAGGATAGTGCTTTCCTTTTTACTGCTGAGTATTATCCCAGGGCATAGTTGTACCACAGTTTGGTTATGCGTTCACCTAGTGAAGGACATCTTGGTTTCTCCTAGCTAGTAGCTATTATAACTAAAAGTTGCTATAAATATATGGATGGTGTTTTTTATGTGGACTTTAGTTATCAAACAAACTTGGGTACATACCTAGGAGTGTGATTGATGAATGACATGCTGAGATATATTTACCTTTTGTAAGACATGCTAAAAATTCTTCTGAAATGCTGTACCATTTACATTCCCTCCAGCAAGGAATGAGAGTTCCTGTTGTTCCACATCATTGCTAGCAATTGGATTGTCTGTTCTTTGGATGTTAGCCATTCCAGTGGGTGGGTATTGTCTCATTGTTGTTTTAAGTTGCTTTTCAATGATGACAAATGATGTTAAGTATCTTTATGTGTGCTTATTTGCCAAGTTACACCTAATTTGATGAGGTGTCTGTTCAGTCATTTTCCAATTTTTAAATTGTGTGATTTGTTTTCTTTTTATTGAACTATATAGGCCTTTTGTATATTTTGGTACAAGTCCTTTTTTGATGTATGTGTTTTGCAAAACTTTCTCCCAATGCAGGGTTGAGGTCTTTTCATTCAGTTACCAGTGTCTTCCACAGAGTAGAATTTTTAATTTTTAAAATGAAGTCCCATCACCATTTTTTCCTTTCATGACTCTTTAGATGCTGCATCTAAAAACTCATCAGCAAGTATGAGGTCATGCAGATTCTCTCTTCTGTTGGAGTCTCAAATTTTTTCATATTGCATCTTACACATAAGTCTAGAAACTGTTTGGGGTGAGTTTCTGTGTAAGATGTAAAGTTTATGTCTTTACTTTTTTTCTATATGACCATCTAGTTGTTCCTTTTCCATTTGTTGAAAAGATTATGTTCACTTGAGCATATTTTAATGGGTCTGTGTATGGACTCTATTGTTCTTTTCCATTTTTCTGTGTACCAAAGTCACACTCTATTAATTAATGTAGCTTTATAATAAGGTTGGAACCAGGCAGTGTGGACTCTTCAATTTTGTCCTACTGAAGCATTTTGCATGCTTTTCTAGGAGTAGAAAGAGTTTATAAATATCTACAAATTATCTTTCTGGGATTTTGTATAGATCTCAAAAATATTGAGTCTAACCATCAGAATAAGGAATATTTCTCCATCTATTCAACTTTGTTTCTTGAAATTTTTTCATTGTTTACAAGATAAATATATTAATATATTTCTTAGGTTTGTCCAAAAGAATTTATTGCATGTATTTACTATTTAAATGCGTTTGTTTTTTACTTCATTGTTCATTAAAGGGGAAGTAAATTGACTTTTGTATATTTACCTTGTACTTTGCTTCTTATCTTCATGCAGTCTCATCAAGTCACTTGATAGTTAGCTCCATTTCCTTTGAACTTGCAAATTTACAGCACTGAATAATGTGAAAATTTAATTTGAGGGATTCTGATGGTGGCCTGAAGGGGGCGCATGGCCACAACAGAATGGTGAGCACCAAGTTTCATGTGCAGCAGCACCCAGGCTGCCAGGAGGGAGTGCCGGACCGTATTTTCACCCAAGTGAAGAAGGTTTGCCTGTTGGCCCCAAGACTTTGTTGCCATGTCCCATGTAGACAAGCGCTTCATTCTGCAGCACTGACTTGGAAAGCTCCAGTGGCTATGGGACAACTCGTGCCCTATCCATAGTGAGTAAAAAACTTCATTCATAAGTTTTTATTAATGTTAGCTTCCTAAAATGTCTTCCCCAGGTCCCCCTTCTTGAATGTGTTTCATGAATGGTTTGTAGTTTTGTAGTTTTCAGGTAACAAATCTTGCACTTCCTTGGTTAAATTTCTTCCTAAGTATTTTATTCTTTCTGATGCTGTTGTAAAAGAAATTGCTTTGTTAATTTTCTTTTCAGGTTCTTTCTATGTTATACAAATACAACAGACTTTTGTGCAGCTTTCTGACATTGTTTATTAGCTCTAACAATATTTTGTGAATTCTAGAGGGTTTTTAATATATAAATCATGTCATTTCTAAATAGAGATAGTTTTCATTCTTCCTTTCCAATTTGGATGCCTTTACCTTCTTTTTCTTGCCTAATTGCCCCAGACAGTATGAATAGCAGTGGCAAAAACAGCATCTTTGATTTGTCCCTGATCCTATTGGGGAGCGCTTACAGTCTTTCACCACTGAATATGACGCTAGGTATTTAGTCCTAGTTTGGTTGGCTGTGTGTTTCTCTGTATTTCATCATGAAAAGGTATTGGATGTTGTGACTTTGTTTTACTGCAGCAATTGGCATGATCACAGTATTATTTTTCTTTGTTGAATTAATGTCGTGAGTTGCTTTGCTTGTTAAATACATTTTAAACAATATTTTTTAGAGAAGTTGTAGGTTTCCAGTAAAATCATGAATAAACTACAGAGTTCCATATAACCCTCTCATAGGCAGTTTTCCCTATTATTAACTCTTTGCCTTAATGCTGTATTTTTGTTACAATTGATGAAAGAGTATTATTAGAATTAAACTGTTAAGTGTAGTTCATAATTTACGTTTTTTTGCGTTATACAGTTCTGTGTTTGAAATTTTTATTCTGGTAACATACATTCCACCCCAAATTTTTCATTTATTTACTTTCAGATATGCACTTCAGTGATGTTAATTTACGTTAACAATATTGTCACTGTCATCCACTACCAAATTTTTCCATCACCCCATAGAGAAACTACCAATTAGACCATGGCTCCCCATTCCCTACACCCACCCTCGTCAAATACCAGTTCATAGGGAGCAGTAATACTTATATGAAATGAGGCCCAGCTGTAGCCTTAAAATCTGCATCAAATGTCTGCCCTGGATATAAATCAACCAGATAAAAATTCTGAGATCAGGAAGTAGGGTCCCAGGAGGATGCAATCTAAGATAAACAATTAACCTCCTCACTCCCTAGAGGGTGCTGAGGATGCGCAGTGCTGCCGACTCTTAGTCCACTTGCTAGCAATCTTCCTGTCCTTTTCCTTTTCACATTGTCAGTTTTGCTCTTTTCACATGTCCCCCCACTTAGTTCTGATGGAAATCCAGAGTTCACCTTGAAAACTACAAATTCCTAATCAGAGGTGAAAAGAAATCTCAGCACAAGAAGCAGGAAATATTCCCTCTTTCTCCAAAAAGAAAGGAAGTCACTGCCGTGTCTCAGGAATTGGTCCTTGTAAATGTGATTTTTAAGACACCCACATTTCAGAGGTTGTTGCTATGCCATGTGAACGTCCCTTCAACCCTTTTCCCAGGAGTTCTTATGGGCTGTCTCTGCTTCTCTCCCAGTTTAATGATAGTGAAATGCATATCTGCTTTGCAACAAGGGGACTTGTGTGTTCCCTTCAGTAAACCAGGGAAGGATGGACGGCCCTTGAACTTATCACACGTTAAAAAACTTGATGACCTTCCAAAGTTTCTTAATTTAAAGAAGAAAAAATGAGTCTGCATCTCATTTTAAATAACACAGGAAATGAAGAACAAAACTGAAACTCCAGAGTATCATAGAAACAGAAATTTAATGTAATATTCTGGTCAAGAACTTGC
>JAQZBX010069789.1:0-13980 GCA_029593785.1 Cabassous unicinctus
GTTGTCTCAACTCCTTTATGTCATCTGGAGGCTTATCTTGTTCCTTTAACTGGGCCATATCTTCCTGTTTCTTGGTATGGATTGTAATTTTTTGTTGGTGTCTTGGCATCTGACTCACTAGATGTATTCAATCTGAGTGTAGTTTCTCTCTTTAGTTTAGGGCTTTCTTGCCCTTTCTCCCTTGCTGGTTGTATAGTAGGAGTCAAGGATGTAGTTGGTGCTATAAACTGTGGAGGCTCAAGCTGCCCACAGTGCCCCAATGACCAATGAAGCTTCTCCCAACTTTCTTCTTTGCCAGTGGTAGGGACAGAGCCACAGCTGTGTGTAATAATCCAAGTCATGCAGGCTTAGACTGTAATTGCCCAGAAAGAGTGATGAAGCTTCACACCCCTTTCACTCCTTCCTGGGGCAGGGATGGAGATGCAGGTGTGGGCAGCAATCTATGCCATGTGGGTTCAAAATGAACACAGTTGTCCCAGTAGACTTCTGACTATTCAGTCTGTGCCAGCTGAATGTATCTGCAGTTATCTGGAGAGACTGGTGCAGGTCCCACCAGCTTCCTCCCTGTCAGAGTGGGACTGTAGCCTGGTTAGGGCTGAATTCCAATCTGGGTGGGAAGAAGCTGGTCCCTACTGTTGCTGTGATTTACAATCAGCCTGGCTTCTCCTCCTGCCAGCAGCAGAGTCAAAATGGCTGCTACCGGCCTCTTTCTGACTTGGACAGGTTCAGAAGTTAGCTGTTCTTAGGGTTATACTTTAGCCAGCTGAGTTTACTAATCAGTAGCTGAAGTCAGTGTCCAACTGTCTCTTCCTCCTCCAATTATGGGAAATGGAGTTTCCAATTCCAGCCATGGAATAGCTCCTGAGGCGGCTTGAGTCACCAGAGTAGGATGATCACCAGCATCCTTGGGCGATGTGGCCCGTATTTTCCCAGAGAGGCTGGTGCAGGACCCCCAGCTTTCCTCTCTGCTGGAGGTGGGGCTGGGGCTTAGGCTAGAGCTACAATCCAATCTGGATGGAAAGAAGCCAGTCCCTACTAGCACTATGATTTTCAGCCAGCCCTGCTTCCCCTCATGCTGGGGGCAGAGTAAAATGGCAGCTACCAGCCTGTTTCTGACCTGGACAGATTCAAACATTAGCTGTTCTTAGGATTTTACTTTAGCCTGCCAAATTTACTAATCTGTAGTTGAAGTTGGTGCCCAACTGTCTCTTTCTCCCCGTTTTGGGGAAGTGGGGCTTCCAATTCTGGCTACAGAATAGCTCCAGAGGCGGTTTATGCCACCAGTGGAGGATGGGCACAGGCCTCCGTGGCGTGGAGTGATCTACTCAATAAATATTCTCCACAGATGGGCAGTCTCCACTTTCCAGTCTTTCAAGGATGTTGCAGGATGCTCTTCTGGTCTCCTGGAGCCCCCAAACAGGTGCTTTGGATAGCTCTGGATGTTTACTAACTGCCCCGTAACACAAGCTGACTCTTGGAGCTCCTTACTCTGCCACCATCTTACTGGTTGTCCTTTCTTAATTTTTTAATCCCTAGGACCAAGCATGGGGCTTGGCACAGAATAAATTTTCAGTAAATTCAGAATGTTGAGTAAGTGAATATAAAAATGAATAAATAAAATTGGCCAAACTGAATGGTGACATTGAAAATGCACAATGGGATATAAATTAAGACAAATGAAAAATTGCTTTAATGAAGCAAATTGAGTTGGACACATGTGGGCAGAGCTATAGTATACTTTTTACTACCCAGAATTTTTTATATGCATCTCACCGGAATGAAAAGTCCCCAAAGGCAAGGACTCTGCCTGAATCATAAGCCATAGTATCTCCTCTCTCTAGAATGGGGCCTGTCAGGTAATATGTACTCAAAGAGAATTTGGTAATAAATGTGCATTAATTAGGGTACTTTGGGCTGCAAGTTACAGAAAAACTGAACAGAGGCTGACTTAAACCCTACAGAAATTGATCAGCTCACAGGCTTAGAATTTCAGAGGTTGGATAGACTTTGAGACAGACTTAATCCATGGTCTCTAGATCAGTTTTCCAGCTAGTCTCCTTGCAGTGTCCTCTTCTATGTAATAGCTTCTTCTATCCATTAGAAAGACATGGGATGATACACAGAGGTAGAGTATCATCATCATTAGTATTAGCCAACAAATATTTTTAGTTTCTTACCAGGTACATGTAGATTTGCACATCCCTGCTCTCTCCAAGTTATACGTGATTATGTGACTCACTTTGCTCATGAAATGTGAGTGGAAGTGATATGAGTGTTACTGGGTGGGGGCTTTAAAAGCCATTTTACTTTGCCACAGTGATCAGCAATGCTCTAGGCAGTGGCTCTACCACAGTCTGTATGTCTTGGGGAAAGGATAGTGCAGAGGAGAGTCCCACCTCCCTTGTGATGGAAATTAGTGTGAAAAACATATAAACTGCAGTTATTTTAGTCTATTGGTAACCTAGTCTCTCCACACCAATAAAAAGAGAAAGCTATTCCTGAATGGTCATCCAAAAAAACAAGTAGGAAGGAAGTCCTTCCTCAAAATCCCTCCCAAATCTCTCCTTATAACTCATGGGTGTGAATTCACATTGCTAAATCAATCATTTTCAAGAGAGATCATTGCCCTTAGGCCAATCTGACCAATTTCTAGATCTTGCAAGTTGATTTTAAACTCCTTTGCTTCTCGTGTGTAGAGGGGGGGGCGGGTAATGGAATCCTGAGTAAAAACACTATTCTTTTAGGTAAGAACAAGGAAATTTATATCCACAGGTCAATGTAATTTTTTCCTTCACCATGTTTAAGAGAGTGCTTAGCAGCAGGTCTTCTTAAGCACAGCCAGGAGAAACGTCTTTCTGCATATTTCCCATTATCTCTGCTGGACCATTCACAATAGAATATCACCATCTCAAACAATTTGTAATTTTACTCTCCTCCCCCCACAAACACACATACTTTTGGGGCAAGAGATGAGGGTAAAAGGAGAGAGGAGTAATTATAAATTCATTTTTTTACCTTGTAAGTCACAAAATGAATTCCAAATAACTGAGAAAAGTCAATTGCCCTTATTGGGCTTAAAAGTACCATCAGCATAGACCATCAGCAAGTGATGGGGGCAATCTCTGCAATTCATGTTTGTAAATTTTTAATTATAGTTTGTCTCATATAGTCATCCGTCCATGTATTTCCCAAAAACGATTTAAAAATCAAAAACTCTCTCTAGAATATTCTATTTAGTCCTTTGAGCAGTATATGTCAGTTTCCACATTAGAATGAGATACATGGGGAGAAAGTGACTGTGTGCACTTGATCCTAAAACTTTGTTAGCCTTATCCTAAAATATTAATAATATTATAGCTAATTACTTCTGTGTTTATTTTTCTCAAGCCCAGAATGAAGTAAATCATAACAAATCATGCTAAAATCATCTTGAAAATAAAGACCTTTCTAAATAAAATCTTGTAGCATTATATAGACAGAAGTGAACTTACACTTACTCACTTTATCTTATTTATGGGAAGTAATACCACTGATTATGAACATCAAATTTGAAACTATTGAAAAGGCACAAAATTAAAACAAGACTGAAGTCCTAAATACCATTGACAATGCTAAGCATTTATTATCTATGTTTTCCTTTTACTTTATGGAAAAATCTTCCAAATTTGTCTGTTAGATCAACCGTGAATCTCCAATACATTTGTTCATTACTAATATGTGAATGCATTTGCAGGTGTGAGTGAAGAGAAAGGAGGGAGTGCTTTGGTTGTAAATGTAGTTAATTGGATAAGCACTACCATGCCCAAACGCGTATAATAAGGCCTTTGGAAATGTTATGTCCTGGATTATGTCTTTGAGTAATGTTGCTCATTTTATTTCTCCAAGATGTTTTCAAAATGGAGCAGCAATTTCGAGAAATGTTACTACCTGCAGTCATGAAAATTATCCTTGTGCCAAGCATCAGGGTCTATAAAAATCAGTGCAGCACAAAAATGATTTCATTTCCTAAATCATTTCATTGCAAGTCCTGTAATAGGAAATACAGAGAGTCTTAACATCTGAAAGGTTTACCCTCTATGCCTGGAAAGAAAGAGTAGTAATGATGCAAAAATTTAAGACAAGGCAGCAATCTAAGAATTATATATCTTAAACTAAACTAAGAGCCAGAAGAAACTTTAAAGGTCATCTAGTAGAATCTTCTAACAACATAGTATTCTCTTCTACAACAGCCTTTTTTCAGTGGTTATCTGGCCTTTGCAAAAATGTTTCCAAGGGATTGGGATTTACTTTCTCAAGATTGCCTATTCCAGTCTACCACAGTTCTTATCATTAGGTCATTATTTGTCAAGATTGAGATGAAATCATCCTTCCTCTAACTTGGCTATAGCTTTTCATTCTAAAATGACAAAGAATAAATCTTCCCATTCTTAAATTAATATGGTAGTTTACTTTTAGATTGGGGGAAAGAAATGAGGAAGAAGAAAGTCATGAAATAGCAAATGAAATCAATTTTTTAAAAATTTAGTAATCAACTTCCTTGAGTATACTCTATGATGCATCCACATTTAGTCTCAAAGAAACAAACTTAATCATGCCATTCTTCAGTGTAAAATCCTCAAAGAATTTAAAGATAATGTCTTAGGATGATGTTTAAACTTCTTTGCATGGTTTATAAGGACATGCCTGCTCTGGCCTCAAGCTACCTCTCTAGCTTTCTCCATTTCTCCTGTCCATCTGGAAATCAACAGTTCATGCACACTAAATGTGTTTCAGTACCTGGAAATGCCATGCTCACTCTTTCTTGCACTTACCTCTTGAGATTTTCACTGTTCTATTTGTCATGAACATTGTTGCATGTTTCTTGTTCTGTATAACTAATTGTGGTCTCCTCTCAGACTTCTCTTCTCGTTGGAAGACTTCCCTGACTGTACAAACTTGGGTGTGATATTATATTACAAATTACTCAACACCTAGTTGCCTCCCTCACTAGAACTGAAAACTACATAAAAGCAGTAATTGTACCCAACACATTATTTCTTTCAAACCTTGCTTCTATTTTAATGCCTGGCATACAGCTGATGCCCAATGAATATTTGTTGGATTTACTTTCCTTATTATTTAACAAATATGGATGTATAAAACAGTGACACAGGTAAGAAGGCTGGAGCTACATTTTATGTAATTGATACCATGAGTTACTGCCTGGCTCTATTGCACAAGGGCTGTTTCAACCTTGAACATGGCCTTTTGTTTCAATGTATCACCATATGTTCCCAAATTGCTATGCAAGACCGATTGTTCCACATTCTCCTATTAATATCTTCCCTGGGCATAATATTCACTTTTATTTGTTCTACTAGGTGGTCAACTGGATTAAAATGTGAACATATACATTCAAAATCTTCAAAATGTCTGACATAGAGAAAGGTCCTCAATATTTATCATTCCTTTTCCATTCCCTCAGAAAGATCAGGGGGAATTTGGTGTCAGAGGCTATCTACTTTGTGTCAACTACATTTGGGCATTTTTACTTGATTTTTGCTTGAAGGTATATCCCTTTCACGGAGCAGGAAAGCATTGCACCACGTGGGTACTCTCTTTCTGCCAAGAGAGCATATTGGAAAAGCACAGATACTGGAGTCAGAATGCCTGGATTCATAGGCTAGCTCCAATTTTTTTTACTCATAGAGCTACCCTGGCCAAGTTTAAAAAATTTCTCTGTACCTTAGTTCCTCGTTTTTAAAGAAGTGATAAAAAAAGTTCTTGAATCATAGGGTTATTTTAAGAGTGGAAATGAAAATAGTTTCTTGTGGCCCCTGGGGTGAACCCATGATTTGCACCCCATAATATGTCTGCCTTTATGTAATCCTCTCCCCTAAGTGAAGGGAACTTTGATAGAAATGGTAAATAGAATTGCCAATAGAATCTGGCATCGGTAAGGAATATTACCCTCATGATTGCATTATATTATATGGCAAAGATGAAAGGGTTTTTCAGAAGTGATTAATGTTTGATCAGTTGGCTTTGACAATCAAAGAGGAGTTTATCCTGGAGAGGCCCGGCCCAATCTAGTGAGCCCCTAGCAAAAGGGACGAGGTGTTTGTTAAGACTATAATCATGGAAGCAGTAGATTTTCTCTCTGTCTCTCTCTCTCCTCCCTACCTCCCCCTGTAGCTATCAATCCTGCCTTTGAAGAAGCAAACTGCTATGAATTCTACAGCTCAAGATGAATTCTGCCAATTTCCTGAGGAAGCTTGGAAGCAGATCCTTCCTTAGTTGCGCCTCCAGATGGGAATGTATTCCAGCAACACCTTGATTTCACACTTGTGAAACCCTGAGCAAAGGACCCAGCTGAGCTGTTCCTGGGTTCCTGACCCATGGACACTGTGAGATGATAAATATGTGCTGTTTTAAGCTAGCAATCTTGTGGTAATTTGCTATGCAACAATAGAAATCTAATATACTCTGGTTGTTATTAACCAGAACGAGCCACTAGCAAATTTTTTCTTAGTATCCCCGCACCTTTGGGCTCTTCTGGTTTAATGGTGTTAATTTGCAAAGGTTTGGGTGAACCCAACAAGCTAAGGTCCTTAATGAGGGCAAAGGAAACATGGAAAGAGAAGTGGAAAAAAGAAGTTATAAGTACTAACCATAGTCACTTGACCAGTTCAGAAACTGACCATAATAGTTTTATGAATTTACATTTTGTGTTGATATAAATATATTTGCGTGTATTTACTGATTCCTTTTCTTTTTTCTCAGCCCCATGCTATCTAATGAAAGTGTGTCAATAATGTTTCATCCTATATCTCAGTATCTAAGTGATAGAATATCAAAACAGGAGTTAAACTCAGCTGGGAGAAGAATGAATATCACCAGAAATGGGTGGAATTTGTGGTGCTTTGTCTTTTCTTTCAAGACAGGGCATCCTGTCTTCAGTTGTATGTGGGATAGTTGAATCATATGAGGCAGATGTATTGTGTTATTTTTATTTGGACTCTCATATGGGTATGAGGGGTGGATGCAGATGCAGAGCTGGCAAAGATCACTGTGCCAGAACAAATGCTGTCCATGTGATACCATCACCGCCAGCCCCTCTAAGTCTAGAAACTGTTTCTTAGAATCTGCCTTCTTTCACCAGTTCCAGTTTAGAATTTTCCAATGAAAGGAATTCATGTGATATGTGTAAGGCAAAGTGAAGCAGAAGCTGTTACTTTTTCAAAAAGCTGTGGTGGTCAGAAGGCTTCCAGAGCTCTCCACAAACTCCCCTTTGAGGTTATGTCGGTATGCAGACTTCCTCATGATTGGTGACTTTATTATCCAAATCTAGTGCTTCAAACTGTGTAGTGACTACTTCTGCAGTCCTTCCACTATGGTCTTCCATGTCTTCTTCACTCTGTTAGACTTTTCTATGTTAATGTGAGCCCTTATGCCTGTATTAATGTTTTTGGTCCTCTAACACTTGTAATAGTTCTTTTTTTTTCCTGACCAAGTCCAGCCTGTTACAATATGTAAACTATAGTAGTTGCTATATCAATGCTAACCCTTATTATTACAAGTCCTATAATTGTGTGCAAACATACCCTGCCTTAAATCTGTCTTAAGAGCATTCTTCTATAAGGCACCAAACTACGCACTGAAAAAGGGGTTTCTTTTCTATTACTGGCCAAATAATTAAGAAAAAAAATATTACTTGGCTTCAAATTATTACTTGGCTTCAATACATATCCTGACCAGATGATTTGTTGTGAATGAGTACACTGGAATGTCATCTACAGAGAAAGTAGATACATTGAGTGACAGATAAAAATTTGTCAAACTCAAGTTTCTGTTTTGTGATAAATCACTTTGGAGCATGAGAAAAGTTGGTGCTCATTTATTTTATTCTAGGCAAATTGGCTGAATAAGAGGAGAGCTCACTTCAAAAAACATATCTTCAAATAGTCAAGTATGTCAGGGGCCCTTGGAAATTCCTTCCTCAGCAGCTAAGGCCTTAGATATTTGGCCATCAGGCAGCACTTCTTCCACTTAGTTCAGGAGGTCTTCATGACTTGGTAGTTGGAGGGCAGGATATTACAAGGCTTGTATCATTCCATAGTCACACTATAATTTATATAAACTGCAACAAGGGTACGGGGAGAAACTATGAGGCATCTTTATTGCTTGCTTTATATTGTGTTATTACTTGGTAATAAGACTATAGCAATTTGGTAATATTACCATTATAAAATGGATTTGGCTTGCCTCTGAGCACCCCGAACTAGAGAAAAAAAATTTGAAATTAGGTATCATAATTATAATCATCTTGGGTTTAAGAAAAAATGAAGAAAGACCCTTCACACTGGAAAAATAGTGACCACATCATGTCCATGAAGCTTAGTATTACATAAAATTATTTTTGACCCACCCTCCCAAGAGGAGTCAAATTCCATTGTTCATGCTTTTAAAACAATCTAAGGAAAAAAACCTCACCAGTTAAGGAAAAAAGTATTAATTTTAATTTCTTAGCACTCTTAGTATTTAAAAACCTCAGTTTTAAAAAGTAATATACATTCAAAAGTGCAATAATCATAAGTGCACAGACTGTTGAATAATCACAAAGTGAACAATCCATGCAACTACCATCCCTATCAAAAAATAAAATATGATTAGGGTCCCAAATCCTCCCTCATCCCTCTTCCCACCTATGACCCTACCTTCTGTCTTAAAGGGAGCAATTATCCTGGCTTCTAACATTATAGATTAGCATCACCATAAGTGGAACCATACAGTATGTATTCTTTTCTGTCAGACTTATTTGGTCAGTATTATGCTTATAGGATTCACCTAAGTTACCTCATCTAGTACTAGTTCATTTTTTTATTGTAATAAATATCCCTTTGTACAAACATACTATGCAATATTTATCTATTTTAATGTTTATGGGCAATTGGGTTGTTTCTAGTTTGGGGCTATTATAAGTAGTGTCCCTGTCTTGAAAGAGAGCAGCTAGGAAATTTATTGCCTGATTTCTGGGCATAGCTGAAAATATTTTAAGTCATGTATAGTGGTATTTGCAGGGCTTGGATTCCAAGAAGAATTAAAGAAAGCCCTATTACTCAGAAAGTATCTCAGTGTCCTTGTAGCAATTTGGTATTACTTATGAATTCTAAAAGTAGATATTGGATTATGTTTGTAAACTAGTTTATTCCTCTGGGTGTATTAGATTGTATTAACTTCAGAGGTTTCACTTTTACTTGATTAAATTATTTTTAGGGCTTTGATTGGACCACGTCAGTAGGATGTGTAGGGCCCACAGAGAAAACTAAACAGCAGAAGAGGGAATTGAAGTTTTTTGAGTGCTGGAATCCCAGGAAGTAAACACGCAGGAGAAGAACACAGAGGAATAGAGATGGTTCCATAGACAAGGCAGAGGCCCTGGGAGAGAGAGAGCCTGATAGTCTACAGCTGACCTTGCAGAGAGAACAGAGCAGCTGAGCCTGGAGAGGAACAAGCCTTGGGAGAGAGGAGACTTATTCCAGCTTACAGCCGATATTGGAAGAAGCTGGGACCATAGAGCCTTACGAGGAAGAGGAAGGCTGAATCCTTGCAGATGTTAACAGCCATCTTGCTCTAACACGTGGCAACAGACTTTGGTGAGGGGAGTAACTTACGCTTTATGGCCTGGTAACTGCAAGCTTCTATCCCAAATAAATACCCTTTATAAAAGTCAACAGATTTCTGGTATTTTGCATCAGCACCCCTTTGGCTAATATAGACCCTCGGAGAAGGTCACATAGTTTCCTATAAAGGAAGTTCTATGTGCTAATTGCTGGCCTTTGGCTTTATGTTTCTCTTTGCCAGCACCCCCCCCCAAAAAAAAACCCACAAAAAACAGCAACAACAACAAAAAAGGCCCATACAAATCCCTATGATCTAGGTTACAGGGAAATTTAAAAATTGGGCCCCACAGGGAGACAATTGGAGAAATCATTGCTTACTTGATGATACATTCCCATCACTGATCAATACAAGGCCCCATTTTATCTATGCATTTATCTATTTATCTACATATGTCTATTTTAATAATATAATAAGCTTCTCTGAAATTACTACCCAACACAAAAAGTCTAATATGGACAACAACGTGTATCTATCTACAAGCCCTGCCCCATTTCAAAATCCCGCTTTCCCACCTGAACTAACCAATATCCTAAATTTTGTGTTTATTACCTTGACTATCTTTTCATGTAATTTTGTCTATATACATAGATTCCAGAATTATGCTTTTTGAAAGATTTTTCTAAATTCTTACAAAAAATTTAACAGGATATAATTGTTTTTCAGAACTTAGATCTTTATTAAATACTATATTGCTGGACTTCTACTTCTAGCCATGATGTAATAACTGGCACTAGACTAGTTCTTCTGCTATATATATCTAAAACTTGTCAAAAGTATTTGATGTGATTGCCCTTAGGCCTTGGACAACAGGCAATACATGACAACAATCCCTGAGAGAAAAGAAACTCATGAAATAAATTCCTCTATTGGCCCCAGCTTTCTGCTGGGAGACAATTTCCTGAATGATGAAGAGGGAGTTGATCTCACTTATCTGAGAAGACAGAGATCAGAATTCGAAGCTGCTGAGATGGCTGTAAAGTATGGGGCAGGGCACCAGAGAGGAGGGAGTTGTGTAGAGAAGAGACCCTAGAAGATTTGGAGATGGGGAAGGTACTAGACAATTTCTTAGCTGAGAACTGAGCTGCATCTCTACAGGGCCAGCCTTCTGGAGTCTTATCAGGGAGTAATTGCTATGAGGTTAAGGCCAGAAAGGTGGTAAAAGAGATGAAGTAATGCTAGATGGTATTGCAGACCAACTAGAGTCAATAGACCAGTTCTGGACCAAACAGAAAAGCCCTTATTACTAGCTGGCCATCTAAATGAGACACCAAATGACCACTGAAGACCATGGCCTAGAATAAGGTCTACTCTAGACCTGCACCAACACAGACCAGAACCAAGGGACAGTGCTACAGATGACCCAACAGCAACTAATTCTGTTCCCTTTCTTCA
Source organism: Cabassous unicinctus (assembly GCA_029593785.1). Lineage (NCBI taxonomy): Eukaryota > Metazoa > Chordata > Mammalia > Cingulata > Chlamyphoridae > Cabassous > Cabassous unicinctus. The sequence goes on from JAQZBX010069789.1 coordinate 11,056, forward strand.
GTTTGCCTTTGAATGAGCTTGGGTTAAGCTACTCAGTCTGGCCTACCCTCAGCAAGTATATAAAGTAGCTCAAAAAGTGGGTATACATATTGATTTCACATATTTTCAAGGTAAATTAACAGCTTTACTGTGTTATATAGACATTTCCTTTTTACTCTAAAAGTAAAACCTAATTACAATGCCCCCGTGTCCCAACGACTCCAGTTTAGAGAATACTTTTTTTCACAAGCACTTCTTAAATTCAGACCAAGCAATAACAAGATAATAGAATCACTCTTAGTGGTCTGTCTTAAGATGGAAATTTTCAATCATATGAACAATTCTGGGCCCCAGACTTGACAAGTGCTGGTGGACAACAAAGGGGTATGAAAGCACAGGCACTAATCAAACTCTTGTCTGTAGGGACAAATGAGGATTGATCGGGGAAAGTGGAGAGAGTTCTCTTACCCTTTGTCCTACTTTCCCTGGGGCAGAAAGTATTGACCTTCATGACATAAAATTGCTACTTTCTTTCAATCTTATTCAGTATACAAGGGGACACATTTTTCCCCCCACTATATATATAAATGCTACAGAGCAAAAAGGGTAAGAGAGCATGATTTCTCATCAATGAGGCCTTCAACATTTGCAGACAGTGTATGTTCTCCTTCACTAGACAGATACATAGCCTATCACTGATGAGGCCCAGAGACCTGTCATATATTGCTCACAAACAGTGGGCATAATCTGTTAGTACCATTTCTTCCTGTGAGGTGGAAAACCACAGGAAAGTCTGAGACTCTATTTAGGCATTGTTCTATATTCTTCCCAAACAACATGGCTGCCTACGATGGCTTGATGATGATGATGATGATGATGATGATTTTCTCACACTTTCACTTTTACATTATATTTGAGAGAAGAGAACACTCTTTTGGTCTCTGGCTCTCATTACTTTTATTCCAGGTTAGAACAGTAGTTGAACTATACTCACTTATACCAGTTGAAATATATACCAGTTGAAATATGTGGTGCACGTCAATATGGTTGTTGGCATTGGTTACCGTTCAATTAATACAGTTGATAAGTCCTGGCTGTGTCACTATAATCATGTCCTGATATATGCCAATCCATTTAAAGGATTTTATATCAACTGAGTTAGTAAAAGCAAAGGGATCAGAACATTGAAGGGAACAGTTTTAAAAATTCATGGACAAATCTTCCAGTTAAGGAAAACTAGATACTGTTGGACATCTACATTTTTTTAAAGATTTATTTTATTTATTTATTCCCACCCCCATCCTTGTTGTTTTGTGCTCACTGTCTGCTCTCTGTGTCCATTTGCTGTGTGCTCTCTTGTCTTCTCTGCTTGCTTTCTCTTCTTGTCTTCTCTTAGGTGGCACCGGGAACCAATTCTGGGACCTCCGAAGTGGAAGAGAGGCATTCAATTGCTTGAGCAACCTCAGCTCCCTGGTTTGGTGTGTCTCTCATTGTCTCCTTTTTTTCTTCCCTTGTTGTTGGAAACAAACCTGGCACCTCCCCTATGGTAGAAAGAGCCCAATCGCTTGAGCCACATCTGCTTCCCTGGACATCTACATATACCACACATACTGACAATTGCTTAGTCTCTACTTTATGTTCTTTCTGTAGAGGATCACTGAGTAACAGACAGAGCTTTTTTTTTTCAGTGACTCAAGGAGAGTATTTTAGTTCAAAAATCCTATTGAGCCTTCCTTCTTAAAAGCCCACTATGTTTAGCATGCTCTGACAGAACATACAAGTCTTTTCTAAAGTATTAGGGAGTGAATCTAACAAAATTTCAAAATATGGACATATTACATCTACAGCTTTTTCTGTAATTTAATATATCAGAATAATTTACCAAAGTGATGTGCCTGTCAAACAGATGTTTGCATATTCATGTTCCAGATAGATCAAATTAATTCACATATACATGAACATATGTCTAATCAATACTTTTTAGAGGGTCATTTTTCAGGCAAGTTCTCTGCCTTCAACAAGAGAAACTTGACTTTCTATAATTGGAGTTTATATCATTGCACAAAGTTTAAAGTAAAGCAGCTCACTGAAAATATTACCTTGATTATTTACTGTTATCATGGTAATATCTTATTATCAAGGTACTATCCATTTACTACTAATTTAAACAGGAAGAGCATTTTCTAGAAAGACTGTCTTGTTTTTAATTCATTTCAGTCTGTGTGTTTGAGAACAACCGAAAGCTTTTTTTATATAATGAGTAAAAGGCCTAAAAAAGAGAATATGATCATTTTTGTAATTTAAGTAATTTTTTTCTGATTAATTCTGATATACTCCAAGGCTAATATAACTATTAAATCAAATTGAGCTAATCCAATCACAAAAATCCATCAAATAGTGATATTGAATGACAAAGCTAATGATAGCACATTTACCAGTTAGAATACTCTGTATCAATTTATATGAATGTGAAAATAATATCAACATTTTGAGCACTCCACTCACACAATGTCATTTACTATTCCAAGTGCTTTGAAACTCAATTAATCCTTAAAACAATCCTATAAAATAGGTATTATTATCATGTCAATTTTATTCATGAGGAAATTGAAGAAGAGAGCAATTAAAGCACCTTCCCAAGATCCCACAGCAGATAAATTGGTGGAGTTGGGCTCTGCACCCAGAGAAACTGACTTCAGGGTTTGCATTCTTATTCTCTTCTTACTGTTCATAATTTATCACTGGAAATATCTGATACAATGAAACTAGAGCATTGCATTGGCCCATAAAAAGATGTGTGGACTGACTGACCATGATGCTGGCAGGAAGACTATTTCTGGAGATGTGTAGGAGCAAATGAATAAGATCACCTCTCTTGTTTTACTGTAAACATGATTTTCTATAGAATAGAGAATGCCTTTTGGATTTTTTTTTTTTTTTTTTTTT
>JAQZBX010069790.1:0-15524 GCA_029593785.1 Cabassous unicinctus
TGATTTTTAAAACTGGAAAAAAGAAGAAAGAGTATAAGTATACTCATAGTAACGTTTTCTGATGTAGGATCAGTTCCCTTCAACTTAGTATATTGGTTAAAGCAAATTACTAACTTAGGGTACTCTATTAGTTTTCTATTGCTATGACAAATTACCACAAACTTAGTGGCTTTGACAATACAAATTTATTATCATACAGTTCTGAAGATCAGATATCCGAAATGGGTCTCACTGGGCTAAAATTAAGGTGTTGGCAGAGTTGCCTTCCCTACAGGAGGCTCTAGGGGAGAATCCATTTCCTTACCTCTTCCAGATTCTGAAGGCCACCTGCATTCCTTGGCTTGTGGCTCCCCATTCCTACAACTTCAAAGCAATCAACAGTGCAGTCGAGTTTTCCCCAAATCACTTTACTCTGACCTCTTCTTTGACCTCCCTATTCAACTTTTAGGGATCCCTGTGATTATACTGGGCCCACCAGGATAATCTCTCCATCTCAAAATCTTTATCTTAATCACACCCACAAAGTCCCTTTGCCATGTAAGGTAACATCCACAGGCTCTGGTAATAAGGACTAAACATCTTTAGGGGGCCATTATCCTGCCTACCACAGTAACCCACTATTGATATTAATAACACAGACACTCCTGATACATCCAATGTATTTTTGCAAATGCATTAGAGTTAGTTGGTTTTGAAAAGGTAACCAACACAGTTACATTGCATGCAGAGAAGAAAGGTCCTATTTGGTTGGAACAGTAAGTACAAGTAGGTAGGCACTAATGGAATATAATTGAAAAAGAGGCTATCAGATTAGACAGATAGGCAGTACACAGATCTTTAAAAAGTTTGTATCCTGTGCTTTGTTTGAGAAACTTGGACTCTACATTGCACTGAGCTAATGAAATACCTTAAATAGGTAACAGAAGCGATAGAAGATTTGCATTTCAGAAATGCAATATATACACTGAATAGAGGGACAAAGAGATCAGAGGCAAAGAATATACTCTGGAGGCAAAAGTGGTTTTAAACTATGCCCCAAAATTCTTTGATACCACTCCCTTCAAAAAGTAGAACATAATTCTCCTGACCTTAAGTGTAGAATATAGTAACTTACTTCTAATAATTAGAATATGGCAAAATTAATGGTATGTGACTTCTGAGACTAGGTCATAAAAAGCATCATGGCTTCCTCTTTGCTCTCCAGAATAACTTCCTCTAGAGAAAGCCAGCAGCCATATCAAAAGGATGTTCAACCTGAGGCCTCTTGCTAAGAGTAATATGAATGAGCCATCTTTCAAATAACTGCAGTCCTGCCTGACATCTTGACTTCAAACTCATGAGAGACCCTGAGTCAGAACCACTCAGCTGAGCCACTCCTGATTCCGACCCACAGAATCTGTGCAATAATAAATGTTTATTATTCTGAGCCACTAAATTCTGAGGTAATTTGTTACATAGCAAAATAGAACAGAGGCTATGGTAATGGTCTAAGTGATTGACATTTAGAGTAAGAACTAAGACCAACAGGGGAAATGGAGAGAATATCATGAAATCCAGCTACTTTTTGGCCTGAGTAGGCATACTGGGTTAAGTAGAAGAAGGAGCTGAATATGACTCCTTCCATTTCTGGCTTGAAAGGAAAGATGCTATAGTCTAGATAAACTAAGGACAAAAGGCATTTGGGGGATGGGGGTGGGTTTAAAGCAGAGGACTGGAGATAAATTCAATCTGATGCCAATAATCACGTGAAAAAATGCTCAACATTACTAGTCATTAGGGAAATTCAAATCAAAACCACAATGAGATACTACTTCATACACATACAATGGCCATTTAAAAAACAAATAAATAAGCGTTGGTGACCATGGGAAGAAATAGGAACCCCTGTGCATTGTTGGTGGGAATATAAAACGGTAATGCCACAGTAAAAAACAGTTTGGTGGTTGCTCAGAGAGTTAAATATAGAATTACCATATAACCCGGCAATTCCACATCTAGGTACATACTGAAAAGATTTAAAGGCAAGCAGTCGAACAGATACCTATACAATAATCAACAGGTAGAAATGACCCAGGTGTCTACTGACAGATGAATGGATAAACAAAATGTGGTATGCCCATACAATGGAATATTATTCAGCCATAAAAAGAATGAAGTTCTGACACATGCTACACCAAGGATGAACTGTGAAGATATCATAAGCCACACACAAAAGGAAAAACATTGTATGATTCCACTTATATGAATTACCCAGAATATGCAAATCCATGTGGACAGGAAGTAGATTACAGGTTACCAGGGGCCGGGGTGAGGGAAAAGAGAAATAGGGAGTTACTGTTTAATGGGTAGAAAGTTTCTGTTCAGAGTATTGAAAAAGTTTTGATAATGGATGATGATGGTGGTAGGACATCATATTGTGAATATAGTTAATACCCGAGAATTATATACTTTAAAAATGGTTAACAAGGGAAATACTATCTTACATATATGTTACCACAATAGAATTTAAAAATTATAATTAGGGATTTCTTCCATTTTATCCTAACTTTTTTGTCCAAGATCATTCCCAATATTTATATTCATGAAGCACCTACTATCTACTTGTTTAAAAACAACAACAAAAATAACTTTTCACATTTTGAATTTGAGATATCTTGGTGTGACAGTTTGATATTATTTATGAATTCCAAAAAGAGATACTGATTATGTTTAAACTGGTCTGTTCCTCCGGGTGTGATACCCCTTAGATTGTATTAAATTCAGAGGTTTCACTTTTACTTTATTAAATCAAGATTAGGGTGACTCAGTTTGAGTCCCCAGCCCCTTTGTGGGCTATATAAACCGACAGTCATTCAAGGAGAACACAGAATAAGACACACACAGAGGAATAGAGAGAGCACCTCTGACACGGAAGAGGAATGAGCTTTGATTCTGTGACCCCAGGAAGAGAGACGAGCCTGACAGTCTACAGCTGACCTTGTGAAGAGAACAGAGCAGCTGAGCCTGGAGACAAAGGAGCCCTCCAGCCTACAGCTGAGATAGGAAGCAGCTGGGCCCATGAAGCCTTAAGAGGAAGAGAAAGGCTGAACCCTCCCAGATATTGCCCATCATCTTACTTCAATATGTGGTAAGAGAATTTGGGTGAGGAAGTAAATTTGAGTTAGACTCTTTAGGGCCTTGTAATTGTAAGCTTCTACCCCAAATAAATATCCTTTATAAAAGCCAACAGATTTCTGGTACTTTGCATTGGCACCCCTTTTGGCTGACTAATACATTTGGTATGGTAGAAAAGTCCAATGAGTAGCTGAAGCTACTCATATTCACCTGGAGATTAGAGTTTAAAGTTTTCCATGTAGAATTGTTCATGAAAACCAAACATATAGACATAATCTCTTAAAGAGAAACTAAATGAGCTAAGACTAGGCTGACTGATCTTTCTATCAAGACATGCTCAAACTAAATGCTTTTCTCCAATTAGGTTAGTTTATTTCCCCCCCCAAAACCAAGTCTGGATAACTGATAAACCAGTTTAGAGTGTAGTATTTTGTAATATATCTAAGTGAGTATCAAAGCATTCATTTGTCCCCCTCAAACCCAAAATCTTAAGCATTAAATTAGCAGCTACTTCATTCCATTTTTATCTAATGGATAAGCCCTGGAAGCTATTAACTTCCTGAAGGCTGTGATCATTTCTGTCCTAATAATGCTTAGCACAGTGGCTTATACATTGTAGGTGTTGAATAAAGATTTGATGAAATGACAAATGAAGGTAAACATTTAATAAACTTAATATGTTAATCATTTCTGGAATGGTGATGTTCACTCCTAAAACAAAATCAATTGAAATTTCAAGAAAAGCTAGGGTGAAAAACATCATTAAAGAAACTTACCGATCTGTTTGTAAAACATGGATAAGATGTTCCATAGCTTGGATACCCACTTCCAAGCGATATTTCTGCACATAAAGAAGAAAAAATTATTAATTAATGATATTAAAATGTCATAATATCCAATTTAATATACTTAATAATTTATAAAGTGTTACAGACCTTAGATAATGACTTGAGAGCACGCACAGCATTTCTTCGATCATCCAATAAAGTAGATGAAGCCACTCTATCACAAAGCTTTTGAATCTGCCATGGAAAAATGAAATAGCATTGAAAGAGGAAAAAGAACAAAAGAGAAAACATGAAGTTTTTCACCCCAAATTTTGAGAAAATCTGAGTTTTTCACCCATCTAATTTTGAGAAAAAAAATCAATAAATGGGATGCTTCAGAAATGGTTTTTCACAAATATAAATATTTATTTAGGTAATATTATAATCTCACAATAGAAAGCAAACAGATTTTTCACAGAGATTTGAAGAGTGGGAAGGGGTAGATGAAAAGTCAAATATAAATGCAGAAATAAAAGAAACCGTTAGTAAAACCATTTGAACCAAGAGTGGAATATAATCCCCTAGGGTTCTGACAGAAGAGAGGAAATTATCTTAAAAGTATTCTAATGAGAATTGTTTACATCACAACTTTACCCTGACATTTCCACTATATATTTGCATAGGAAAAGTCAGAAATAGGTATAAAAATATAAAGTTTTAAGTATGCCTCAAAATATAGAAAGATGAAATGATTGTTATAAAAAGCTTTTTACTAAATTGTAGGAATTAAAATCTGAATTGAATTTTAAAATAAATTTTGGAGCATTATTAAATAGGGAAAAACTGAAAACATAACTATTCATCAAAGGAGAGCAAGCTAGGTAAATTATGGTACTTTCTTTGGTCGTTTACTTTGTAGCTATTTAAAAGAATTAAGTGTCTTGACATAAAAATACCATGATTTAATAAATAATATAAAAAAATAAGATAAACTATACAAATTATCAGCCCACTGAAGTAAAAGTACCAAACTGTGCACAAACGTTTCTTTATTTTTGATGAAGTCTAATTTATCTACTTTTTTGTCACTTGTGCTTTTGGTGTCATATCTAAGGCTCTACCTGATTAAAGGTCATGAAAATTTATTCCCATATTTTCTTCTAAAAGTTTTATAGTTTTAGCACTTACATTTGATCTACGATCCATTTTGAGTTAAGGATAAGGAAAGAGGTGTGGATCCAAAGCATACAGATATCCATTTTCTTTTTCATATTGATATCCAATTCCAGCAATTTAAAAGGCTGTATTTTTTTGTACTTCATTATCCTTAGGCCATTGTAAAAAAATCAGTTGTCTAATGTATAAACAAAATGTCTTATCCATACAATGATTCAGCTATAAAAAGGAATGACGTACTGGTTCATGATACAATATGGATGAACCTTGAAAATATTATGCTACGTGAAAGAAGCCAGAACAAAAAGGCCACATATTTTATTATTGCATTTATATGAAATATCCAGAGTAGGCAAATCTATAGAGACAGAAAGTAAATTAGTGGTTGCCTAGTATGAGGCTTCTCATAGAGTATGGGGTTTCTTTTTTTGGCTGATGGTTACACAATTCTATGAATATACTAAAAGCTACTAAATTGTACACTTTAAATGGGTAAGTTGTGTGGTATGAGAATTATATTTGAATAAAGCTGTTATCTTTAAAAAAATCATTTGTCCAGTTTCTGGACTCACTTCCTCTGCTGATCTATATTATCTGTCATTTTGCCTATATCACATTGTCTTGATTACGATTTAAAATAATTCTTAAAATCAAGTAATATTAGCCCTATTTTTAAACTGTTTTTCAAAGTTATTTAGTTTACTCTGGGTCCTTTGTATTTCTATACCAATTTTGGAGACGACTTGCCAAATCCTGAAAAAACAAAAACAAAAACAAAACAAACATAAAAAACAACCCTGAATTTTGATCGGGATTGTATTGAATCTATAGATCAATTTGGGGTACAGACATCTTAACGACAGTAAGTCTTCCAACCCATGAATAAAGAATTTCTCTCCATTTATTTAGTTCTTTATTTTCTCTCAGCAACGCTTTGTAGTTTTCAATTTACACCTTTTGTCAGATTTATCCCTAAGCATTTCATATTGATTCATACTCTTGAAAATAGTGTTCTTAAAAGTTCAATTTCTGGGAGGCAGATGTGTGCAGCTGGGCACCCACCTAACACAGGGAGGTCCCGGGTTCAGTTCCCTCCTAAAGAATATGCGCAAGACAGCAAGCTGATGCAACGGGCTGGCATGGCAAGCTGAAGCAACAAGATGACGCAACGAAGAGACACAATGAGACACACAACAAGAAGCAGGGAGTGGAGGTGGCTCAAGCAATTGCGCCTTCCTCCACATGGGAGGTCCCGGGTTTGGTGCCGGTACCTCCTAAAAAATAAACAAACACACAAACAAAAAACAGCTGTTATGGTAGAAGCACAGAACAAACACAGAGAACAGACAGGGAGCACAAACAATGAGGTGAGAGGAAGAAATAAATAAAGCAAATCTTCAAAAAAAAGTTCAATTTCTGATTGTGCTAATATATAAAATGCAAATGATTTTGTATATTGATATTGTACCATGCAACTTTACTAAATCTTGCTGAATTCACTTGGTTCTTATTAGTTTTTTTTTTTAAAGATTTACTTTTATTTATTTATTTATCCCCCCCTTGCTGCTTGTGCTCGCTGTGTCCATTTGCTGTGCTTTTTTCTGTGTCTGCTTGTCTCCCTTTGTTGCGTCTTCTTGCTGTGTCAGCTTTCCGCTCCACACAGGCAGGCTTGCCCTCACCAGGAGGCCCCGGGAATCGAACCCGGGGCCTCCCATATGGTAAACGGGAGCCCAACCAATTGAGCCACAGCCGCTTCCCCTCTTATTAGTTTTTTGGTAGGTTCCATTGACTTCTCTACATTGATAATGATTAGGTTGTCTGCTAATAAATAATTTTACTTTTTTATTTCCAACCTGGATGTCTTTTATTTCATTTTCTTGCCTGACTGCATTAACTAAAGTTTCCACTACAATGTCAAATAGAAGTGGTGAGAGTATACATCCTTGATTTTAACCAGAAAGCATTCAAGTCTTTCACCACAAATATGTTAGCTCTAAGTTCTCCATAGATACCCTTTATTAAGTAGAGGAAGTTCCCTTCTATTCCTAGTTTTCTAGGGGTTTTATTTTTAAATCAAGACTGGATGTTGAATTTTGTCAAATGCTTCTTCTGTTATCTACCAAGATAACCACGTGGCTAATAGGGTCAATTAAATTGATTGATATTTGAATGTTAAACCAATCCGGCATTCTTCTGGAATAAATCATATTTGGTCATGATATGTTAAAATATACTGTGGAAGTCAATTTGCTAAAAAAATTTTGTTTAGCATTTTTGCATCTATGTTCATGAAGGATAATGGAAATCTTTAAATGTTTTATGGGACAGTACAAGTCTGTAGAACACAATTTAGAAAGTTACATATTTATATATATATATACACACACATGTATTCGCACACACACACATATTATTAAATCAGCTATATATGAGGAAAAAAGTTTAAGTGATACACTGAATCTCATTTACAAAACCTTAGTAATAAGGGGTTCAAAAAATGCAAAATAAATTATAAAAATAAAATAGTAACAGTAGAGTGGTTTTAAAAAGAGCCCAGTGGTTGCTTATGCCTTTGAGGAGCATTGCAGGGCTGGGAAGAAGACAAGAAATTAACAGTAGTCCATGAGCATTACTCCAGCTTCTACCATAACAGCTGTTTTTTTGTCTTTTTCTATTTATATGTTGGGTTAGGTGGAAGACACTGTTTGGGAGAAAACAGTTTCAATGCTCAAAAAAGTATTTTAAAAACCACTGCCTACCAGTTCAAATCCCTCATTAAAATTAAGGTCACACTGTATTATTCACTGGTAATCTCAGAAGCAGCAGCCATTCTCCTGACTTGTGGTCAAGTACTCTTCTTCCATATAACAAGCTGATAATAAATATTATGAAGTAGACATTCTTTAGTAAGAAAATGTAATAAATGAAAGTAATGATGCATAATAAACATATTCTTATGTCCAATTAATTGCTATAAATGTTTCCTTTAAATGTTAAAGTAAAAATGTACTTTGCACTAATTGTTTCACTAGCAAATTCCACTTTTAGATAAAGGACTCATATTTTACTCACATGGTTTGAAATAAATTTCTGTACTGTCCACCATATAGCTGTTTTTTTTAAAGAATGTCTCAGATGGTATTTACTATCTTTTAGTTTGAGTATAGTTGTTCAAAATCTACCTTCAAAATGATGAAAGGAATTTTGGCTACTACTAAATATGAATGCATGAAAACTGAAAAATTAAGAGTCACCACTTCTGGAATGGTAACATGAGGAGCTCAGTGGACCTGCTCTCTAGTAAAACTGGAGAAAATTATAAAAAACAAACAAAAAAATCCCCAACCACTTAGTCTCTAGAAATGGTCCTAATGGCATACAGCAAAAGAAGTAACATTTATTTAGAATCTACTAAAACTTGGTGAGAACAGTGAAAATATGTAGCATTTGAACCACAGCCTACCACCTCCCTCCATTATTCTAGCCCACTGTGATGGAAACTCCACTCCAGGTAGGGGCAATGAAGAACACAGGGCTCCCCTGATCCACAGCTTCCAGTCAAGAGTGATGGTGTCTTCCTGGGAGGAACAGGATGTCAGCATTTTTCATCCTGCTCCCCCAGCTACTTGTTGTAGAGGCTATGTTCCTGGTGAATGTGACTGAGAGGTGGGGGCTCCCTTCTTCTGCCCAGTCTCACTTATGGGATAGAGTTTATACTTTGGTAGTGGCATACTGAGAATTGCAGGGCTCCAACCATCCTTGCCCCAACTTGTTTATATGGTATAAGTTCCATGCCAGGAGAGGTAAGCCAAAATGACCAGAGGCTATTGCCCACCCCATCACCTACAACCCAGCTCCCAAAGCAGAGTGCCACTCAGAGAAGAGCACCACTGCTCCCATCTCCATCTGGAGACTTGCATATCAGACATTTTGCCTAGGTGGAGAGGTAGGCTATAAAACAGATCCAAACTCTTCTCAAAGAATCTGACTTTATTTGCAATAGTGTGTGGGGAAGTTCAACCCTAAAGGCACTTTAAAAAACAATGGAGGTTGTAGTGAAAAGCAATTAAGAAAAGACTGGTATATTTGTTCAAGTATAAACTAAACCATAGGGAAACTAGTTTTCCAGAAATAATCAGGATAAGAAAAAGCTAAGAACCCTTCTGGGGTAAGAACAAATCTCAAACAATGACCTCAAAAACAATCCCAGAAATGGAGCCCAAATTTAATTAGATTGTGGAACAATTTATATCTCAGGGCACTGTTAGAAACAGTAGGGAATTAGTGGAGTTTATCAGCTGGGTGTGATGACAGAAAAGAGATGGTCAGTGAGCTCTGCCAAAACTAGTCATCCCAGAGTAACTGAGCATGCCCAAGGCTGCACCCTCTGAGGAGCAACATCAGAGGCTTCACACTGAGGGGGAAAAAGACTTTAATCCTGTTGATAATGCAGAACTTTCTTCTGCCATTTTGGTATTTGGTTTCTGTAGGTCTTACACCTTTTTTTTGTCTATTCTTCCATTTATGCCTACTTTTGCATTTCACTGATTTTCGTAGTGAACCCTTTAGAATCCTTTCTCATTTCCTTCTGTGCATGTTTATCAGATGTATTCTTTATAGTTTCTATGGGGCTTAAATTTAACATCCTAAATCTAACAGTCTCCTTTGATTTGATACCTATTTAACTTCAAGAGCATAAACAAACTATGTTCCTATACCCCTCCATATCGCCATCTTTATGTGGTTCATCTTACAAATTATACATTTATACCCTGTATGCCCAAAACCATAGATTTATTATTACTTTCCATGCATTTACATTTTAGATCCAGTGAGAAGTAAAAAGTAGAGATACAGACCAAAAATACAGTAGCACTGGCATTTATAATTATCCATGTAATTCACTTTATCAAAGATCTTTATGTTTTCATGTGGCTTTGATCTATTGTCTAGTGTCCTTTCCTTTAAACCTGAGGAATTCACTTTAGCATTTCTTGTAGGGTCATTCTAGTAGTGACAAACTCCCTCAGCTTTTATTTGGGAATATCTTAATTGCTCCCACATTTTTAAAAAAGTTTTGCTGGGTATAGAATTCTTGGTTGGTAGTTAAAATGCTGAAAGCAAAAAAATATGTCATCCAATTGCCTTCTTGCCTTCATGGTTTCTGATAAGAAACTGACACTTAATCTTATTGAGGCTCTCTCATACGTGACGTGTTGCTTCTCTCTTGTGCCTTTCAAGATTCTTTATTTTTGGCATTCAACAGTTTGATTTTAATGTGTCTCAGTGTGTGTCTCTTTGAGTTTATCCTGTTTGGAGTTCATCAAGCATTTTGGATATGTATATTCATATCTTTTGTATTGTAAACTTAGCAATTTTTCAGCCATTATTGCTTCAAATATTCTTTTTGCCCCTACTCTTTCTACTCCTTCTGGAACAAAATGCATATAACAAAATGTTTGATGGTGTCCCACAGGTCTCTCAAACTCTATTCACTTTTCTTCATACTTTCTTCTTTCTGCTCCTCAGACTAGGTAATTTCAGTTGTCCTATCTTCAATTTCACTGATTCTTTCTTCTGTTATTTCCAATCTGCTGTTGAACCCCTTTAGGGAATTTTTTACTTCTGTTACTGTGGTCTTCAGCTGTGTTTGGTTCCTTTTCATGATTTCTCTTTATTGAAATTATCCTTTTGTTCAACTACCATTTTCTTGGTTTTCTTTAGTTCTTTGCTTGTGTTTTCCTTTAGTTCTCTGAACATATTTAAGACCATTTTTTAAAAGCCTTTCTCTGGTACGTTTGAAATCTAGTCTTCCTTTTTATAGTTTCTAATACTTTTCTTCTGCTCCTTTGCATGGCCCATCAATTCTTGTTTCTTTGTATGCCTGAAAATCTTTTGTTGCACACTAGACATTTTAATAGTTTAATGTTTTCTCTCTTGAATTTAGTTACTAAGGTGACTGATCCTTAAGCTTGTAACCAGCTATTGTTATGACAAAGATTTTCTTGACTGCCAGGAGCTAAAAACAACAGAAAACAACTTTCCATGGAAGTCTTTGCAGATTAGCGTGTGTGACTGCTCTCATGCAGAGATAAGACTTCCTAACAAGGCATCTAAAGACCAGGCCAAGGTGAAAGCGAAGAGTCCTCCCTGTTCTTTTCTGCACATGTGTCTTGTCTTTGGGCTACATGTGTAGCCCTAGGTATTCCCCTGTCCAGATGGATCTGAGCATCCTCCTTCCCCCAGGAAAATAGTCTCTCTTCTAGTCCCGGCACTAACTACATGTCCCAAAGTTGGCAATCCTTTGGCCCAGGCAGCCAACATATGACTATTCTCCCACAGTGCTCAAGCTGCCCTGAAAGCCACCTCCACATAAAGTGAAATCTCTGGGACATCAAGCCTGTGATGAGTGACCTGATTCAGTCCTTCAGGTCACCACCAGGCAACCAGCATAGATATTCATGAACCTGGGTGTATGCACAAGAGTTACTCTGCTCCCTCTGGAATCAGAAGGGACCCACACTGGAAACACGGGCCAGCTCTGTACCGAACCTGGAAAGTGGTAGGGGAAGGGTCAGCAAGGGCACCACATGGTTTTCCTACCATCTTTAAGTGCTTTTTTTCTTGTTTCAGCACTCACCCAGTTACTCCAACCCTCTAAAACTGCTTTTTGGAGCTCTGAGAAAGATGGTTTTGCTAGTTTTTGCTTACTGTTTGAAACTTTTGTGGGGGAACACTATGCTGGATCATATCATCCTGCCCTCCTGGCCAAGAACATGTACTTAAGCATCTACATATCTTTTAATGTAGAAAATAGCATTTCATATTCAGAATAAGAAAAATGGTCTAGTTTGAGTATTTAAATTTTATATATTTAGGAAATAAAACAATTTTTATTCTCTGTATGTGTGTCTGTATACATACACAAACACACATACACACATACTTGCTCTATTAAGTAATATGCCAAAAGAGACCTTCTAAAATAAAAAATGTTCCCTTCTACAAAAATTTTAAGTGCCTGTTTTCTCAGGAAATGATGATTTATCGAAAATAATATGGAAAACAATAAGAAAAACCAAGATTCCAAGATTAAACCATTAAATAAAAATGATTTGGGAAGCGGATGTGGCTCAAGCTATTGGGCTTCCGTCCACCACATGGGAGGTCCGTGGTTTGGTTCCCAGTACCTCCTAAAGAAGACAGCAAGCTGGCGTGACAGGCAGGCATGGCAAGCTGACACAACAAGATGATGCAACAAGAGACACAAGAAGAAAAACATAATGAGAGACACAACAAAGCAGGGAGCAGAGGTTCCTGGTGCCTCCTAAAGAGGAAAAGCAGGACAGCGAGCTGATGCGACAAGATGACACAACAAGAGAAGAAGAAAAACATAACTAGAGACACAACAAAGTAGAAAACGGAGGTGGCTTAAATGATTAGGCGCCTCCCTCCCACATCAGAGGTCCCAGGTTTGTTTCCGCGTGCCTCCTAATAGAAAGAGAGATGACGAACAGACACAGCTAGTGCAAACAAGGGGGTGGGGAGAGATAAATAAATAAAACAAATCTTTTAAAACAAACAAAGATCTATCTCCTAATGAGTCCAAAGTATCCAATGCAATATGTTCTACTTAATAAGCAAATGAATAGTTTTAGGCAGTCGCAAAATTTACCTTCAAAAATATTAAAAATAATCACTACTTTAAAGTGTACTGTTGTTAGTACATCTAAAATAAAAATCCATTCACTCCTTACTTTGGGGAAATATGTATCAAGGTTACTTTTTAAGAGGATAACATGCATTTTACAAATTAAACTTACATTATAGTGGCAAATGCATATACTTCCCAACTCGAGATTTTAACTGGAACTTTCTCACTAATAACTTAAGACAACTGAACTCAAATCAGTCAGCCACACTGCACACCAATGAGAGTCAAAGGTAAATATAAGAATGAGTTACTTATCCAACACCATTAGACTGAGCTATTCCAGATATCTTCTGTCAGGCACCAAAATGGCCTTTTTTGTTTTAGTGATTTCTGATAGCAAACTAAAATTAATAACAAACTTCTCTGTTTCCGCCAACAAACAACAACAGCATTACAAGCTTTCTTAGCATTATAACATTAACTCCTCTCCTGTATCATATGTGGGAATGTTTTAGGTGTTAAATGAAGGAATGACTATAAAAGGCTTTGCATAATACCCAGCACCTATGCATGCTCAATAAATGCTAGCAAGCATTATTATTACTAAACTTCTTATGGCTTCTTTGTGTTATTCTGACTTCCTTCTTTCTATCAGGCTTTGGCTGTCATTTCCATCATATAATACATATCTCTAGCAGACCATCACTCAAATTTTAGAGTTTAATTTGCTACCAAATGAGAAATCTGGTAATTAGGTTAGATAGTAATATGTCTAAAACCAAAAAATTACTCAGGCTTGAAACTGAGATTGAGTACATGGACTATGCAACTTCTATCTTTGCTCTTTGGAGTACTACTGACTCTTGGATAATATTCCAAGTTTCTGAATAAGAAAAATAAAATAAAGAACTATTTTGCTACTCTTTACTGACTGAAACCAAATAAAAGGAAAACATACTACATACGTTCTAAACCTTATACTTATCCGTGTTTTACTCCAAACACAGATCTTTAATTTTAAGTTTTGATTTACCAAGTAAATTTTGTAGTACAAGAATGCTTAACATATTCATACGTTTTAGATCTCAAAGACCATTATCCCATTTACTCCTTACTTGAAAAATCAATTCAATAATGTATAAATGGATTTCACTGTCGATTCACTCTTTCTTCCTTTTGATTATTAGAATCCTCTGTTTTTAAACTGGGCATATGGCTGTCTACCTATACTACTTTCCAAGTCTTCCTTGAAGCTAAGCATAGACAACAACTACATTTTGGCCAATGAGCACCTTCCAGGTCATATCCTTTGAAGAAAGATACTTGTTCTTCACTTCCTCTTTCTCCCTCCCTCAGTCCAGAACTTAAACCTGGTAGTGATGAGGCACCTTCGACCAACTGAACAAGGGCAGCATCCTAGGGGATGGCAGTATAAGATGAAAAGAAGTACCTGGGCCCCTGGACCACCTTGAAGAACAAAACTACCCTACCCTAGAGACTGTCAACTAGCTTGGACTTTTTATTGGAGAAAGAATAAACTTCTATCTTGGCTACACCTCTGTTTTCTGGCCTCTATTACAGCAGTTGAACCAATACCCAAACTAATATACTTATTTTACAGAAGAGGAAACTAAGGCTCAGAAAGTAATATACCCAAGAATATACTGCCAGTTTTGTGGATAACTCAGCGAAAGATGTCTCATTTCAAAGCTGACACTCATACTACTATCCTACATTGCCTCCTAAGCAGAGGAACATGTGTTCAAGTATCTGTTGCAAACTACACAGAACCCAAGATTTTTGGATAAAGAGACATTGTAATTCAATTCCTGTGAATAGCTTCCACTATTCTACAGCCCTCTAAGGATCCTGATAAACCTTTGAATTAAATGTCCATCCAGGGTAGTCTCTTCTTAAGGGAGTTGACACCTTACTTTTGGGAAGGCTATTTAAGAAAAAATCAGCACTATATAAGTACCACAGAAAACCTACAGGAATTAATTCAATCAACTTGAAACTTATCCTGGTTGAAATAATGATAAATTGGAGTGGAAAGAGATTAGAAATAAAAAGAACACTTGAACTCATTATAACAGACAAGAAACAAAGTTAAAAAAAAAAAAAAAAAGAGCATCCTGGTAGTGATAATGGGAAGAGCTGAAGGGAAAATGAGAAGGCAAGGGAATAACTGAAAAAAATGAATTTAAGAGGCCTGGGATCCTAAAGAATAAAAGTCTGGAACAGCAAATATTTGGAATTCAACTTCTAGGAATTTATTCTATAGCAATATAAGCACATGTATAGTCACAAGAACATGAACAGTCACTGTAACACAGAAACAGAAAAACAAACCAAAATAGAAGTACCTTAAATGTCCCTTCACGGGAGGTCTTTTGTTTTTCGAAAGACTACCTACATTAAATAACTTAAGAGAGCACCCAGGAGGGGGGAGGAATCTATTTCAAAGAGATGAGAGGAAACATTCATTGAAACTCTTATAAACTATCAAAGGGGAATTCCTAAGGAAGGGAAGCCAGATCCTGAGCTCCACTCAGGCTCAGATGACAGAGAAGACCTTCCACTTCAAATCTGTATTGGACTGATATTATTGAAAGGAGTGCTAAATTCTGAAGGAGACCACCAGCCAAAGCAGAGCTAATTTGCAAAGACAGTGAAAGGTGCTTCTTGCTATGGTTTGTTTTGAATAACTCCTAGTATTTGAGAAAATCTGTCAAATCGTTAGCTGGATACATACTTAAGGAACAAGTTGCTCAGGGACTAAATTCCAGAGTTAACACTTTAAAGTATTAAAA
>JAQZBX010069791.1:0-15521 GCA_029593785.1 Cabassous unicinctus
ACAGCTAGTTGGACTTAATGCTTATTGCAACAAGCAAGAATGCACACCACGAGAAATACGGGTTTTCTCAGTAAGAGGGTGTGAGAAAGGACTTTTATAGGATTTGAGTTAGCATTAGACAAATTTGGGGAGGGGTCAAGGAGACAGAGCTTTGCTCTGGATCAGATGCTGTCAGGAAAGCAGGGGAAATTCTTTGATTGGATATCTCAGTAAATCTCATCTAGAAGGAGGGAGGAACAAAATAAGGCTCAAGCTATGATTGGTAAAGCAGCAGCAGCTACTTATATTAGCCAGAACAGGGGAGATGGTTGGTCATTTTTGTGGTTAGGGCAACATTCTTGTTTCGATGTGTGTTCAGACATGATTTTGGTGTGGTCTTGTTTTTATCTTGATTCATCCCAGTCACACCACGGTCTTGCCTGATGTTTATGTACAGTGAAATCGTGTACATTCAACAAGAGAACACCAAGACCTAGCTGTGAGTACCAGACCAGATCCGAGATGTGGGGCTACTTTTCTTTTTCTTGGTGGTTAATAATTGCAAACCATTCCCATGCACTTATTATGTATTCTCCAGGCACTGCTCTAAGCACTGTATAAAAATGAACGCATTTATTCCTTCCATCCACCCTATGAGGTAGATAATGTTATTACCCCATTCTCCAGGTGAGGAAACTGCTGTATTTACCTAGGAAGTGGTGGAGCCAGGCAGTCTGGCTCTGTTGGACCATCACTCTCTGGATTCTATCCTGGCTCCACAGTTTCACTTCCTAGCCTCATGACTGTGGGCAAGTTGTTTAAGCCTTAGTATGCTCATTTATAAAACAGATCCAATAGTGTCCAGCAGGCGCCCAGAGCCTGGCACAGAGTGAGCACTCAGTGTTATTTCTGTCATGATTCTGGGGCTGGGAGAGCTCCCGGAGACTCTTGCAAGCCTACCCCCGCACCGAACCTGCCGTCTCTCTTTTCCCCTCCCTCTCTTCCCTCCTGCTTTTTCCCTTCCCTCTCTCCTCCCGCTGGAGCATCACATGAAATGGAAGCACCCAGTGGCCTTCATGGACCAGAAGCTGCAAGAGGCCCTCTTCATCTGCTTCACCTGTACCTGCTCCTTCCCCTCTTCCAAAGTCTGATGGAATAACCAATGTAGCCGTGGTCCAACTGCTAGGCCCTCCCCACAGACTGCATCCACCGCTGCCCAACCCACCTCCCTCCATCCTGACTGTGGCAAGACATTTGGGCAGATGGCACCTCCAGGTCCATGAGGCCTGCAAGCTTCCAGCCCCTTCGCCTGCACTGAGTGTGGTCAGGACTCTGCCCAGGAAAGCTAGGTGCCACCCCCACTACATCTGGCATGCCCAGGGAAAGCCCTAGGTGTGGCTTAAGACTTCTCCAGGGCCATGGCGGATGTGTGACTGATGGGACCCACCTGTGACATGGGTACCAGTTCTCTGGGGGCTTTGGAGGGATTTGCTTTCCTCTGTAAGACAATGGGCTCCAAGTAAATAGGACCTAGAAGATCTTCATCTTCAGAGACATGAAGGCCTCTAGGGAAATAGTGAAATCAGACAACAATGAGATTTTTCTGGCTTTTGAAAAATAAGTAAGAAGGAAAACCAGTGGGGAAAAAATGTTATTTGTAATACCCTGCCTCCCAATTCCCAATTAAATAGTTTAAAATCCCAGCTTCCTGCAAATTGTGTAATCTCCCTTCATTCTTCCCAATAGATGCCATGAGCTGTTGGAGCAAACTGCCTTGGATTCATGCCTGAATGGGGGGTAGGGGGGGTGGGCAGAGAAGGTGAGGTGCTGCTGACCTCTACTCTCAAACCTAAGGATCTCTCCAGACAGACAGCAGCCTGTCCAAGTGCACCCTCAGGCTCCTATTCTCTCTCTACACACCCCAGATAGATTCCCAAGATTTTAATTAGCATCACTGGTGACTTGCAAATCTTTATCTCCAGTCCAAACACCAGACTTCTTCCATGAACTATAGCTACCTGGATGACAAATGTCCATCTCACACTTAAAAAGGGTAAATGTGACTCCTGCAGCCCCCACCTTCACCACAGCTTCTATCAAATGACTGTGCACTACACTTTTAAAATTCCAAATCCAACCCACTTTTCATCATTGTAGCCCTAGTTGCCTAACTGCTCCTGCTGCTACCACTACTGCTGGTCTTCAGTGTTTCCAATACAGATCACCCTGTATATATGTAAATTGGCTTATATCACTTCTCCTTTAAGACTCTCCTATGGCAGCCCATAAATAAAAGTCAAAGACCTTATGGAGCTCACAAAACCCAACAATGATCAGCCCTCAGCCCTCCAAGCAGCCTCACCTCCCTCCCTGTTCTATGTCCTTCACTCAACTCCAGCCACACATGGCAGGCTGGCTGCTGCCTCAAATCCTTTGCAATTACTGTTTCCTCTGTCCGGAGAGCTCTTACCTCAGAATCACTGAATGATCTTAGATGTAAGTTAACTGCAAAGGTTCAAAGATAGGAGTTGCATAAAAAATTCATGTTAATAACACATGAAGGAGTAGACAAGCCCAACACAACTGCTGAAGGAAAGAAGCACTTATTGGAGTGTTACAGAAAGATGTGGAAAGTTGTCTTTTTAAAGCTTTGCTCTCTCTAGTGCAGCAGAACACTACCTTTCAGTTCCACCTAAACACCACTCTGAATTCTGCTTCTTCCACATATATACAATAGATGCTGTTAATAAGCTAATATTATTTACTTATTTATCTTAGAAAGGATAAGCAATGTGTCTATGTTCAGAAGTGAACTCCCAACAGTGAAGAGTACACACATATTTGAGTTATTTAAAAGATGTCCCAAAACACATTTAACCATGAGCAAGAATAGGATTTTATCAGGGTGCCATTCATAAAATATCAGAACCGCAACATTAAATTTGTTGTAGAAAAGCCTACTCAGCACTTAGGGCATAAACAAAAGCCCACCTCTTCCAGGAAGCCTTCTCTGACCATTTCAGCCCAGAGTGATTTTTCCTCTCTCAACTCTTGTGGGAGCACTCATCACCTGAATCACTGACTCTGGCTCTCAACCAATTACCACCTGCTTTCTGCCATTTATCTCCAGTGGGATTAAGTTCCTTCGTGGTCAGGGACTATGTCACCTCCTCTTCTTCACTCCTCCACAAAGGTGGTCTGAATAAGTAGGTATGTTCTGAATTGAATTGTGTAGCAGACGGGCTGAGCCCCAGCCTTCAGAACCAGAAGGCCTGGAGGCTGAATCCAGCAACTTCTTAACATGTCAATTCCATAAAACAAAAATACATATTGGTAGCAATCTAATAGGATTGTTTTAACTTAAAATCATGGTTGAAAATCACTTAGGATAGTACTTGGCACATGACAGACACTCAAGAATTGTTAACTATTCATATCACTACCAGTACTAGTACTACTACTCTGACTATACTATTACACTATTTATCTGGAGGGGAGAAATGGATGTTGGAACTTCCTTGAACCACATAATTCTTCATTTTGTTCTTTCTTACCCTTTATTAGTGTAATCATTACCTTGATCAATGCCTTCCTTGACTCCCAATTAGTAAGTTCAACTCCAAAATGCAGCTATTATGTAGCTAGAAAAACAATTATTCAACTCTGTGCCCAACATTTACTTCCTTAAGCAAATGTATTTACTTAACAAAAGCTTCTATCATGATTGCTATTATCAAAAGTTTGCACTGACCTTGTATCCCTGATGTTCCCGGTGAAATTAAATTATTTTAATTTAATATATTTTGCAAAATCATAAAGACATTTCATGTATCTACTTCAAATAAAGATTCTTCTAAAACATACACCCCCTATTTAAAACAGAATGTAGATAAACCATTCATTCATTCATTCGGTCATTATTCTCCTGTGCCAAGGATATTTGCAATACTTTGGTATTTTGCTCCCAGAGGTTTATAGCATTCTGCTGAAAGCCCCTTATGATTTAAATACACTTTAGAGAAAATTACAAATAAGTTTAAATAAGACGCTGTGGGATTTTTCGGGCACCCTGTTAAACATGATACTGCAGACTTAAATTCAGAACAGCTTGACACAGAACTATGAACAGCATTATTTGATCTGGGGAGATGTGCAAACTTTCAGCAACAAAAAAGCATGTGTCAATAATTCATAGGTCTAGAGTCAACCCTGCTGGGTAAGGAAGGTGTATCTTTTTTTTTTTTTTTCCTACATCCCAAGACACTTTTTACTGTGAAAAAATTCTTCCCTTTTTGTCTACCAACAGACAGATCACCTGTTACAATCAGATGTTTTGCTGACTTCAGTTGTTTTATTCCATTAAGACCACACAGGCCTCACCCAAGCCAGCTAACAAGATATGCATGTCACTAAAGCCAAGAAAGGCAGTAGTCTGGAAATTCAGCACTCCCTATGCCCCTAGCATTCTTAACCCTGAAGCCCTCTTTAAGTAGATGAATGAGGTTTTCCTAATGCAACCCTGAGAACTCTATCTAGGCAGGTTTCCTAGACTCCAGTCATGCTGGGAGGCAAGTGGAAATGCCTAGAACCCCTCTGGCCCTACCTAATTTCCTATTTGGCGGCCCTAAACACATCTGCATTTATGCCTTCCTCCCCCTGTTCCTTCTCTTTCATCTACCAACTCCGCAAACCATATTAACACAGAAATAGTCAATTACCTGGTGCTGTGATCACTTTGAAACAAAGGTTTTGTAACTTAATGTCTATAAGATACACAGCCAATCAGAAATTAAGACAATGAATGGTTACATTGAGCACATAAACAAGAAAGTCAAGGATTTTTTTTTACTTTAAAATAAAAACGTATATGTGTTTACTAACCAAACTGTGACCTCAAGTCAAAAGAAAATGAAACCAGTGATAACAAACTATATATTTCAATTTCACTAACATTTTTGAATTTGAAAATTTTAACATTTCACTCCAGGGAGTCTAAAACGGATAACTTGTCAGCAAATATCCCTGCAACACAAGGAAATTAATGGAGTGATCAATTAATCTATGAAATTGCAATATTAAAAGAACAATTCATAAATTTGCCAGCAGAACTTTTCTTCTGTTAAAAAAAAAAGAAGGTAGGGAAGCATCTCATGTTTTTTAGTGGTTAGACCACATCAGAAACATAAAACATGATGGCAATTCATTCAACAAGTATTTATTAATTACTTGCTACATCCCAAGAATATAGCAGGTTTGAAAACAGATGAATTACTGCCTTTATGTTGCTTCCATTCTAGTTGGGGAAGTCACAAAATAAATAAGTAAAATATATGCTATGTCAGATTGATTGTGATAAACACAGCTGAGAAAAATAACACAGGTAAAATGGAGAGACAGGGTAAGGGATTGGTTACGATCTTAAATACAGTGGTCAGAAAAGGACTCAATAAGCAGGAGGCTTTTGAGTAAAGACACGAGAGGCAAGGGAGCAAGGGATGCTAATATGGAAGAGTATGAAAGCAGTTCAGGGAGAGGGAAGTTGAAATGCCTAAGGTGGGAGCTGTGACCCACAGAGCTCTTTCCCAAGCACTACCTTATTTGGTCCTCACAATATTAGGGTAGCTCTTAAGCTCATGTTACAGATGAGAGTCAGACACTCAGCTATACTGACGCTTGCCCAATGCCACACAGTAAGCGGTAGTGCTGGGACCAAAACCTAGGTGTTATGGATCAGTTCAGGAACATTTCCACTGCACCCACTGCCTCATTTCTGCTTTCAATTCTGTGTATTGCAGCTTTTCAGAATTAACTGGTAAACTAGACTGGTCAGGAAGGGTGATAGTAAAGGTGGTCGTAAAGGTGATCCAGATGGTAAAGCTCTGGAAACTATATGTGGAACAAGTGAAGAAAGACAACACTTGAAAGCTGCCAGGTAGAAGAAGGAAGACCGTTGTTCAATATTTTTCCTGATAGTTTTGTGCTTGAATGACTTGGGCAGTACATATTCATGGCTAGAATTAGCAAGACTGTGATTCTTCTCAATTATTTTTTCCAATTACCGTTGATTTAGGCCTTAGGCTTTTTCTCAGGGAATTGGAGAATAAAGTTCCCAAGCTTATAGAAGTTCTGTGAAAATAAGGTGAAGGCAGGAGTCAGAGAACCTTAGGTTCTGAGGATCAGTAGTTAGCAGAGCAGAATGTATGGTAAGTGAAAGAAGAAAAACACAAATCCCAAAGGTCAAGACTGACAAGGGTCAGAATCCAAGAAAACAAATAAGAGTAGGAGTCAGAATTCAGGAATTCAAATAGCACCACAAAACAAAATGTAAGGCTGGTCTTGACAATGGAATAGATTTATTTCTGCCCAAATTATTAATGTTATTTTTATTTTTGTTATAGTCAATGTGATAATCAATCTAGGCTTTTAAGTACCTGAGAAATATTCCTGAGGTTGACTAGTAGAAGGTGACAGCTGCTGCAGACGGTCTCAAGAATCTTATTTTCTTCAATAGCTTGATAAAATGTGATATATTCTGAGACCTTTAGATGACTAGGATGAGGTATCTAAGGTCATTAAGTTCACTTCCCAAAATTCTGATATAACTAGGTGTCTTAGTTTGCCAAAGGGTTGCTGATGCAAAGTACCAGAAATGGGTTGGCTTTTATAATGGGAATTTTATTTGGGGTAAAAGCTTATAGTTCCGAGTCTGTGAAATATCCAAATCCAGGCACCATCAGAGATGCTTTTTCAAGAAAGTCAGCTAATGGCAATCCTGGTATCCAGCCACGTGGCAAAGATGGCCGCCAATTGCTGCTGAGGTCTCTGCCTTCCCCTCCACAATCTACATTCTCGTGGAGCTCCGCTGTGGCTAACCAGGCATAGGGCTTGTCTCTCAGGCAAGGCTTCTCTGCCTTTCTGCAGCTGTGGGCAAACTTGGAGGCCTTTCTCTCACACAGCTGTGTCAAATATGGCAGAGTTCCCTTTTCCTGTGTCTCTCTTCCTGTGTGTCTCCATTTATATCAGACCCAGAAAGAGGGCAGAGACTCAGCCTCAGTCATACCTCACTGAGGTAGTGAACTACCTCACATCCAAAACATAATCATTCTCTTTTTGGGATTCATAAATGGACTTCAACTGTCACATAGGTTGAACAGGAAAATTAAGAAAATGCCCTACTAACTTCCAGTTAAATTTAGAAGACTGAATACATACATTTATCTTGGTCCTCAAAACTCCACTGAAGTGGTAGTATTAAAGTCTTACACTCAAAAAGACAAAGAATACAGAAAATAAGAGAACAGCAATAGGACATGACGGTGATCTGGCTGCAACGTCTGTCACCCCATTGATCGCCAGGGTTGATTCAACTGATCTGCCTGGCTAGGCAGGTGTCCCCTTCCTCCCTCACCACTCCATGTGCGTCCCTCCCAAAGCTGAGCAATTTGAAGAGAACAACTTTCTCTGCTAGAGGAGGACCATTCTTTGGTCAAGCGTATAAGAGTAGTTGCATTTCCCTGCTAGAACCTCCAAACAAGAGAACAGCAATAAAATCCTAGAAGCTAGAAAACAAAAGGACAAGTATTTACTGACTTAGCAGACCAGAAAGCTGAATGCTCTGACAAATGTAATAAAAGCCAACAGACACAATTACATATACTGCAGGGCTCCCATAAGACTCAAGAATCTGCAGCATTAATTCCCTATGGAACAAGGATTGAAGGAGGTTCTAAAACAAGACTAGTCTGTTTAAGAAGCAGATTCTCAGGTACCCTTTCCCACTCCACCTCACCAAGCAATTGGTCTCCCCACTCCAGCAAAATACTAGAGATGGTCAAAGACAAGCCCATGGGCCAAGTCCAGCCTGTTGCCCATGCTTTTACAGTTATGAACTAAGAATAATTTTTAAATTGCTAAGTAGTCAGATTTTAAACAGTCATTTAAGTACCCAGATAATATCCTCATATTTGCCTCTGTCCCAAAAAATTTAACATATTTATTATCTGGCCCTTTCAGAAAATGTTTGCCAATCCCTGTACTAGACAATTGGTCTCTGGAAAGGTCTCTGGATTGGTGAAAATTCCATCACAGTAGAGGAAGAGGGGAATGAAATGATGAACAGGGGGGTCCAGTTTACATGCAGAATGGCCAAATAATTTTTCTGCTCCCTGCTCCTTTAAAAGAATACTGACAGTGATTTCACATCAGATGATAAGATGAATCTTCTCTGAAGAATCCTAGCAGCCCAAGATAAAGACTTATAGATACCTATTGGGGACCTTCCCACAAAACATCCATTCGGACCACTAATGTGACAAACACCGTCTATAAGCCCCACATACCTAAAGAGCTTCCAATCAGCTTTGAAGTTCCCTATATTTAAATGTGAACACTCGGTCAATGATTCCCAGGCATTTAAGGAAACCTACTAATATGAAAGACTAAAGCAGCAGAAAAAGCAGCTTGGGGGAAACTGAATAAAAGAGAAGAGAAAACGTTTTTTTGAAATCATATTATCCTCATAGATACGGCAGATAAACATTATGTTAATTCATGTATCCAAAAACAAGAATGGGGTACAATTCTGAACATATTAAGAGGCAATTTAAGGGAAGTCATATATTCAGCAAAACTAAGCAAAAAATTGGATAAAAAGAAAAAGTTATCATAGTATATACTACGTGACTCAACTATAAATACCATGTAAATAGTTATGGCAATATAAACATGAAATAGTGCTCTAATGATATTCCTAAATAACTATACAGAAAGGATGGAGAGATGGACTGAGTGTGGGGGGGGTGATGGTAAAAAAGGGAGTTTAATCTTAACAGGAAGTGAGACATCAAGAAACAATGATATATACATTTAGAGATATGGAAGAAAGACTAAAAAGAAGCTGAATAAGAGTTGAGTTTGGTTGCCTCCGAAAATTAGAAATGGATTGGGGGGGGTAGGAGGAGAGACTGTTGTTTTTCTGATACTTAATGGAATTATTTTAACTCTTTAAAGTATTTGCATATATAATTGTTGAAAATAAACATTTAATTTTCTGTAAGGGGGAAAAAACACGGCCCAAACAAATAATCTATCCATGTAGCTGCAAAAACAGATGGTACTATTTATTTTTTGTAAATCCTCATCTTCCAAAATCCTATTAGCAACAAGAACCCAAGCCCTTGACTGCAATGCCACACAAGCCACATCAGCCAGCACTGCTAAGCTGAGTTGTGCTAAGACTCTCTCTTCATAAACCCTCAGGAATCAGTTGGCATAGAGGTGGTACCCAATAACATCATTTAAAAGAGTGAGTAAATAAATGAATGAAGGAGTGGATTGTAATGTATTAACTAATGAATGAACAGTAGCTCTAGGAGTAGCCTTTATTCATTTGATCTAGACTCCCACAACAATCTAGAAACCTTAACTTTAAAATTGCCAAAGAAATTCCACTTGTTATTTAGAGATAAATTAATGTGGTTCTATACAAAGGCATGTTGAAAGGTTTATTGTTTTCCTCCCCAGACTTTTTAAATTACCTTTTTAAAAGGGACACTGTAAAACCATTTTTTAAAAGTGGCACCAAAACTGCCACTTTTTATATTAAATGGACAAAATAGCCATCCACTTAATTCTCCCCTTAGAATATCCTATCATTACAAGAAAAATCGTCTACTGATTAGGTAGAAAAGTAGTAATTATCAATTTAAACGGAGAAAGGTATCATTCAAATGAATGGACAGGCTCCATAGCTGATCATCCACAGTATAAATTCTTGGAAGACAAATCATCCAGAGGCATAAAATTAAATGAGGATCAAACACCCTCAGCTTGGGATAACTGATTTGCCTCCTCTATTTCACCAGATGCATCCTGAACATACCTGGGGTGAAGCCTTTTTCTGGCTCTTTACCAAAGCTGTTATATGATGAGGCTGAGTATGGAAATCAGACAAGTCACTGACATTAGTATACTGTGCTCTAACCACTCTAAAAAAACAGGATTGTCTGCAAATCCTGACACCACCATTTATCAGCCATATTACCCTTGGTACGCTACTTAATCTCTTGAAACTCAGTTTCCCATTGTGGAAAATGGAAAAAATAGTAAATATCCCATTGGACTACTTTAAGTACATTTAAATGTACTTAAAGCAAAAACAGAAAAGGATCTGGCACAAAAGAAATGTTCAATCTGTTCCTGAGTGTTTGAGGAGTATGTGTGTATAAGTACTCAAATGTACATGTGTACATATACACAAACACTCTCTCTCTCTCTCTCTCTTTTTTTCAAACTTAGGGAAGTAAACCTGAAAGCCCATAGCTACTTTCAAATTAATTCTAAATTAGTAAAAATGACTCCAGATATTTCTTATCACAGGCAAGTATTTTATGCGTGTGTGTCTGTTAACAAAACAATAAAGGAGAATCAACCACATGTTGAAATCTGGATAGGCTTTTAGATGTTGGCGAGTAAGTTACAATTTCAGATTGATTTTCCATCATTTTTTTGTCATTCTGGTTAAACCATCCTTTTATTATTCATCAAGAAAAGGTTCGGTAATGGACCTGAATGAGAAAAAGAAGCCTCCACTTTAAGGAAAAACTCAGATTATGTTACCATATTTTATTTCTGCAGTAGAGTACTCAATGCTTTTAGAAAGTCACAGTATGAAGATTACAAAAGAGGGAAAAAATTCTTGCAATAACAATATTTGTAGGACATGATACCATATTCTCCTAATAATCCTGTGGTGCAACTGTAATTATTATCACTGCTTTGTTGATATACAAATAGGGGCTCATGGAGTAACTTGCCCAAAATCACCTTAAGAAACAGAGATATAATTTGTTTCCAAAACTTTTCATCTTTCCATATTTCTGCCACACAGACACACTAAATTAGCATATTTTGGCACAGATGACTTATTTAAAAGACTGCAAGTATAATAAAATTTATTTAGCAATATGATAAAGTATTGATAGTGGAAAAGTTTGCAGAAAGCAGTGATTAATTCCAGCTAAGGGATCATGGAAAGCTTCACGAAGAAGGTATAACTTAAGAGAATATAGGAGAAGTTAAGAGAAGCTTAGCCACATGAAAATGAGGGCCTGGCTAGGTCCTATGGAGAAAGGAAAAGCAGCAACAGGGATAAGAAAAGCTGTGAGCCTGGCTGAAGCACAGTGAGCTACAGAGGGAATGATAAAATAACTCCTGAATACTTCTGCATACCGAGCACTATACACTAACTTTTCATTTTTTACCTTATTTAATTATCTCACTGTATTACCTCATTTAACAATTCTGTGGTGAAAAATCAGTATCTCTGCTCAGAGCTAAGGAAATTGGAGTTCAGAGAGAGTAGCCTATTCAAAGCCATATAGTTAATATGTAGTGAGGCTGTGCTGTTTTTTTTTTCTCCCCCCGCCCCGCTTGCTGTCTGTGTCCATTCACTGGATGATCTTCTGTGTCTGTTTCTTGCCTTCTCATTTTTCTCCTCCAGGCTTCACCGGGATTCGATCCTAGGGACCTCCGATGTGGGAGAGAGGCACCCTGTCACTTGCACCACTTCAGTTCCTGGTTTCTGGAGCGTCTCGCCTTGACTGTCCCCTGCGTCTCTCTTTTGTTGTGTCATCATCTTGCTGCATGGTTCGTCACGCGGGCCTGGCTCGCCTGCTCGCCTTTTTACCAGGAGGGCCTGGGGATTGAACCCGGGTCCTCCCATATGGTAGACGGATGCCCAATCACTTGAGCCACATCCGATGAAACTATGTTTTTAATATTCGTTTCTCTGCACATGTTCTTTCCACAATACAATTCCTGGGTTTGAGAGTAGATTAAGTGTAACATGGCTAAGACCGGGCCTCCCTGAAAAATCCTGTTGTCACCTTGTACCTACTTATCTCAGCTTATCACCTCACCAACAAACACACACACACATACACATACACACAGTTGTATTGATAAAGAAGTGTAATATTTTACCCCAAAGACTCTCAGTGAGACAGAAATAGTAATACTACATATCAATCAATCCCAAAACTCTCCATCAAAAATTCATTTCAAATATGTTTTGCTGAGGCAAGAGTAGCATAACAGGGTAGAAAAGGTTTTGGAGCCAGGCTTCCTAGGTCTGCCCCTTACTAGCTGTGTAGCCTTGAACAGATTATTTAACCTCTCTGGGACTTATTTTGTTCATCCGTAAAATGGGAATCAAAAAATATCAAAATTTACAAAGTTGCCAAGGAGATGAAATTAGCTAATATATGATCCCTATTAGCTAATATGTGATCCATATGAACTCTACCAGGCCAACAGTAAATACTCAACACAGTGCTTGAACCACCTGAGGCTAATGCGTGGCCAAGACTCCATCCCAAGCCCACTCCCTCCAAAGCTTGTGCCTCCCATAGGTCTACTATTAAGATGTCAGGGAACGAGGCGCCAGTGCCGGTTGGTATGTACAGGAGGAGAAAGTTTCTTGAATGGGCTTCAAAGCTCAAAAGGATGAGTAGATCCCAGAGAGTCAAAAAGGAAGCAAATGGGCATTTCAAAAGGGATGAAGAGTAACAGCCAAGAGAGCAGATAATTTCATAGATATTTGTGGGACAGTGAATGGATCTCCCTGGCCAAAGAATAAAGTTTCTTAGGGAATAAAGAAAAATACGATAGAATAGAGAAGTGGGGTCCTGAAAAGCAGTCAGAGGAATCTGAGTTTCTTACAGTGAATGACTACGAGTGGGGGTTGTCTTGAGTTGAGTGAAATCATCCAAGTGGTGTTTCAAGAAGAGGATTTTGCTAGGTAGGAGGGAGCTGGGAGACTGTGGGACCTAGGAGACTGTTGACACCACACAGTAAAGAAGGGCTAGAAGGAGAACTGGGCCAGGACACTGGCGGTGTGCAGACAGAGTATGGGAAGCTCTGAAAGATGTTTGTCAAATGGCAGGGCTTGCTGCCATACTTGAAAGGGGGAGGCAGGTAAGGGAAGACACAAACATGACTCCTACATTAGGTCAGTAAATGATGGACCCCAGTGAGAAACATGCACATAAAACTACTGAAAAGTACAACATTTACAAAAACATGCTGATAAAATATTCACTCAGACCACTTGAGCTCTTCTCTGAAGTTGTTTCCTTAATTCTTTTCTGAACCTTGGCTTTTCATCAATGAGTGATGAAAATGAGGTAGGCATATTAATAATTAAAGGAGCCAGCTCTCTGTCATGCAATTTGATCAGTACCTTTCTCGGTGATCTTATGCAGAAGCCATGTTTTTGTAAAAGGCTGAGAAAGTAAGAATTTGTTTTATTATTTACTACTAAAGATTTTTACAGCAGCCAACTAGTATGAAAAGTGCTGCCAGGGTCTTTGAGCTTGAAGGGTTGCTTCATTTGCTGTGTACAGTTATGCTGTCGTTACTTGCATGCCTGCAGCAATTTGGTTTGGGAAAACCAATTTTGATGAAAAGAGTTTATTGGAAATATATGTAATTTTAAAAATCTGTTATAGTAATGAAAGAGTGCTTAGTTATTAACAAATAAATAGATGGATGATGAATGGTTGATATAATTTTTTAATTAAAAGCAAGAACAATCTTTATGAGAGTTGATTATTTAAGAGCCATATCTATAAGTGGAATATATATTTTTAATCAGCAACTTCTTTAGAACTACGTGTTTTGTACATTGTTAAAAAAAAAAACAAAGGCAAATAGTCATAAGAGATTTACATTCTGCTAGGCAAAAGTGCAACACCATTTATTGGTTGTGCCAGGCATTGAAAATAGGGATGTACCTTCCGTTA
Source organism: Cabassous unicinctus (assembly GCA_029593785.1). Lineage (NCBI taxonomy): Eukaryota > Metazoa > Chordata > Mammalia > Cingulata > Chlamyphoridae > Cabassous > Cabassous unicinctus. The sequence continues at coordinate 13,782 of JAQZBX010069791.1, forward strand.
GGGGCTTTTACTCTACTAAGGAGGATGACAACTAAGAAAATAAATAAAATGCAAACCAATGCACACAACAATAGAACCTTAAATAACACACAAACAATCCAGAAGACAAGGAAAGTCGTTTTCTCCTAGCCTTCTTCTAAGACATAAAAAGAAATTGATCATAAACAATGGGTTCGTGTAAAAACCATCAGAATTTGAAAAGAATCACAAGTAATTTTTTTTATCTTGCAAGAGACAGATATTCATGAAAACAGAAGCAAGATGTGGCAAAAGAAACAAACAGTAAGCAGTCTGTGAAATATATTTTTTAACAGTTACATTAAAGATTAAGAAAGTCAAATAAATATCCTTCCCTAAAAATCAAAATTGCTTTCTAATTGGTTGTTTTCATGCTTTTATTTATCCAGATTATACTAAAGTATGCATTAAATAGAAGAGGATTTATTTTCCAGAGTTTTGCCATGGTGAAAGCAATCTAATGAAAAATGAAAGGGGAATGAACTCGCTGAATAAATCACAAGGAAGAATTAAGAGAGCTGAAATATTCTGGACATCTGTTAAAAAATAAATTGGACTTTCATTCTAAAAACTGATTTATAAATGAATGATATACTTAAGAACCTTCTTCAGAACATTTCCTTCAAGTCAATTTGATTATCAATTTAAAAATACTGCATTTCAATAGATTTTGTTATATTTCTAAAATGCAAGGGGTAATTAATGGGCATATGCACAGGTCAAGGAAAAAACAAAACAAAATAATACTAAAACACTACGAGTCTAGTCAGAAATAATGAAAGAAGACCAAAGAACATGCACATTTTGGTTTATCTGCCTATCAAGAGTTTTGATTCATCACGGATAATCTGTTATCAGAAGAATTTCAGCTGAGGGCCCACCAGATTACTAATAGGTCTCTAAAAAGTACAAGGAGAATCCTGGGTTTTGCCATTGAGTCTCGGGATACAGGAATCAAAACTATCACTATGCTCAATGAACAAGGGGAACAACTAAACTGCATTGAAGAAGGTAGAGACCAAGTAAGTAAAGGCGTGAGAGAAGCAGAGAAGACTTAACAGAACTCAGCAAGTGCCGTGGACTTTGTGTCTGGCCATGTAATAGGACAAAGAACTGTGAGTATGGTAAGGCCTACAAGGCAACATGGGGAGATGGTGGAGACAACTCATCTAGCAATGTAATATCTAAGCAGGCAGGCTGGGTGGCAAATGGTCGGCCTGAGCAAGCAGCCACAGGAGCAGGCACTGGAGGATATATTAAACGTTTAACTAACGATGCCAGATAAGATAAAATGGAGGCAAACCTGACTCAGGTGGGCAGTATCCTGGGAAATCATGGCCCTGGACATGGGCAATGAGATTGATGCTCAAAATCGACAAATACATTGGATCACAGAAAAGACTGACACCAACAAAGATCGTACTGACATTGCTGAAGCCAAAGCAAAGAAATTCACTGACAGTTAAAGCTATTGCTGTACTTCTTTATCCTTTATTTACTTTCCTACCTCCTCCTTCAAAGTCACTACCTTTTCAGAGTTTCAAATTTTGGCCCCACACTCTTGTAATCAGGAGATAATGTGGAGGAAGGGCCAGAACAGCCCCCCAACTTTTTCTCTTGAAGGTAGACTGTGCTGCCTCGTTCTGGTACTTTCTTTTTCAGTTCAACCTCTTCAGCTGGTTTTCAAATATATGTATAGTGTTGTTTTTCATCCTTATTTAC
>JAQZBX010069792.1:0-15521 GCA_029593785.1 Cabassous unicinctus
AATATAAAGGTCAGTGGAAAATTTTATATCCAAAATAAAATCAACATATTTCATTGAATAAGCTTCATCCCTATAAGCATTCTTCAGGAGTATGTATATTATAGGCATTCACATTTATTACTTGATAACACTACCAAATGAAAATAGTTATCTAACAAAAAAAATAAGAAGGCAGAGTACCAAATGAAAGCACCTTTTGTAACACTGAAAAGAGAGCCTCGGATGGAAACAGGGTCCACGGAAAGAAAGAGTAAGGGAAGAAGATGACGTTCTATGGGGAAGTTTTGAATATGAATAATTAAGGATTTAACTTTGGGAAGGACCAGAGTTGGAGGATATTGGGAAAGAAGGAAGAATATTGAAGGATTAAGGAAAAAAGTTGGATAATTTTTCAGCATTAGGAGACACATTGAAGAGAGAATCAACCCACCAGCGTAAAAAGCTGACAATATTTTTGCCTAGAGGGTAAGAGATAGAAATTTATTCACCCTGTCATTAGATCTTCCCATGCAAAAAACGGAGGTTTCTATGGTACAGTCCCCTAGAAGATGCAGCTTCTCAGACAGATGGAGGAAGCACAGTTCAGGTCTGTGTGAGGAGGAAGCAGCTGGTGCTGCAGGACTCAATGCCCTGCACCCTTGGGAGGAGGTTTCTGTTCCAGGCTAAAGCACTGTGAGTACATAGTAGTTACCTTGCTGAAAATAATAATCTCCCACATCTTCAGCCTGGAATCTCCTGATAGTGAGAGTGAAATCTGTTCCAGAACCACTGCCACTGAATCGATCAGGGACCCCAGATGGCCGATTGGATGCACTATAGATGAGCAGTTTAGGAGCTTGTCATGGTTTCTGTTGGAACCAGTTTAAGTAGCTGCTAACACTCTGGCTGGACTTGCACTTGAGGGTGACAGTCTCTCCTGGAGATGTAGCCACAGAGCCTGGAGACTGGGTCATCACGATGTCCCCATTGGCAACTGCAAACAGAAAAGGACATAGATCATATATTGTATCACAAAGGTATGAAATATGTATTTAAATGTAAGTTTTGTTATTTATCATATATAATCATATCTGGGTTTTTTTTGTTTTTTTTTTATCATATCTGTTTTTGATGAAACAGTGTATTCACTCTGCATAGTAAAACCATTCCCCAACTTTATAAAGATATTACTCTTCTAAAGCTCTCACCTGAGACCCAGAGCACCAGGAGGATGAGGAGTTGGGACTGTGACATCATCTTGCTCACCTGTCTGGTTTACTCAGGCCCCATCTCCAGGGAAACCGCATTAATAGAGTTTGAGCAGACAACCAAGTCCCTGAGGAGTCTATGCAAATCATTAGAGAGTATAAAGTCAAATGTTTCTGCGCAGTGAGTTGTAAAGATAAATAATAGGAGATAAAAATATCCCGACTACAGGAAATGCAATTGAACATCTGCAAAAGACCAAAAATCAATTTAAGACTACAATTTTCAACAAAGTTCAGCAAAATTGACAAATTTAAATATGTTAATTACTAATTTTACTGTTTCCAATCACCTGTAAACATCTTGAAACGATGAGTTAATGTTGTAGCAGATAATGTGCATCTGTAAGTGTATAATTTCAGAACTTAATTGAATCTTATTAATATGGTGCCAAAACCTATGTGAAATATACTCATATCATTTCATCAATGAAGATATAGCATATAAACTGTACATCTATTTCAGTCTATTCTGAATTTTAAATAGATATTTGAAGCTCCTCTTAGACATCTCAAAGGCACCTCAATATATCCAGAACCAGACCTCTGTACTGTTCTCAACACAAACACACGCTCCAGAAATGAGTCACCAGATACTTACAAGTCAAGCTTAGCACTGCCCTTTAAGTCCACCAGATTCTAAAATCACAAATGAAGTGATTAGCAGATCTGAAGTGTAACACCTCCACTAAAAGGTAAAAGGTTAAATGGCTTCAGATCCCAAGGCCTGAAAGAGCAGCTTTTTCATTTATTCCTACCCAAAATTAACGATATTTACATGATTATGGAAATAACAATATCATGAACATTTCTAAGCATAGGACATTAAATTATCAGCAAGGAAAACAGAAACCCTTGCTTCATAAAGGTTTCATTTTACTGGAGGGGCAGACAACTAATAAATAAATTTCGGCAACCACTACTGTCTTGCTTCTCTGAGATTTCCTCCCCTGTAGCAATGCTGTTACTCAGGAAAGATAAGGCAATGTGAACCTAGGTCCATTTCCTGGTCAACCCTCTGCATAAACAGTCAGAGGCAAAGAGAAAAAATTGGGACAGTTTAACAATTTTATAGATAAGTAATTCTTCCTCTCTCCTGAGTTTAACTTTTCCTCCAAAGAAACCTCACTAATGCCCCCAAGAAGTCTCCCTTCATGGAGAGGGAGATTCATTGTTCCAATTCTATTTAATAATAAGTTCATTTTCCTGTAGTTTGTCTCCTTAAGAGCCCATTAACTTAGGAGAGGGTCCCCTCACCAGGCTTTCAGGAATGGTGCTGCACAGAACCACATCATCAGGGAAGGCATAACTTCTCATCAGCAATCCACCCTGTTCTTGCTCCACCACGTATTTTGGTTAGAAGATCCCAATAGTTTCATCAGATTTGCCACTATCAACCAGGTTTATTTTTTCCTACTCTTCCATGAAGTTACATTTAATATCCATACACGTTTATGGGACAGTTGTCCTCATTCAAGAAGTGAGGAAGAGGCTGATATTCAAAAGTCAGGGAAGACAACTTCATACAATGAACAGAACTTGGGAGAAGATGGTCCTGGATGTTTAAGAAAGACTAACGAAATTGTGTAAAAGCAGACAGGCTCCTGATGTGAGGGGAATGTTAATTGGATGAAAGTTTGAGATTAAGATTAAGTACTGTAAGAATCCATGGAAAAGTAGTTAGAATTAACCATTGTTTTTAGAAGATACTTTCTAGGTCATTTTACAAGCAATAACACTCCTAGGATGTAGAAAGTGTGAAAGTCTTTTGCATTTCCGTTCCACTGAGAAAATAGGTATTCTATCCTCTACTTCACTGAAATCACATAATAATTTAATGAAATTAAATATTCTAAACACACCCAAATAATAAGATCCAGCTGAGGTCCAATCACTCTGTAATAAATGACAAAAGAAGATATTGTGGTAAATAGAATTCTGAAAGTGCCCGATGACTCTTTCCCCCTGGTGTAAACAAACCTGCACTCAGATTTGAAACACTAATTCAGATTCTGCTGTGAATCTGTATATTCAGATTCTGAATATACCATTAAATCAGTTGAATTTAAGAAGGGAAGTACATTGACTTATGCTATATAGTCAGTGACAAATAGTTCAGTGAGATTCATAAATAAGTAGAATTTGAAATGGAAAAATATGTCTGCATTTTGCTGTGGAGATTGAGGGGTTCATTGGCAAGGGATGTGGGCAGGCTCGAGGAGGCGACAGCTGACAGCCAGCAAGGATATAGGATCTCAGCACTACCACCTAAGTAACTGATTCTGCCAAACCCCTTAGCTTAGAAGAGAACTCCATGCTCTGAGGAGAATATAGCCCTATTGACTCTGTGATTTTAGCCTTATAGGAACCTGCAAAGAGAACAGTCCACACTGGACCCAGACACCTGAACTACAAAGCTCTGAGCTAATAAATTGCTAATTAGATATGAAATGATAGAAAACTAACATATATACATATATATGTATATATGTATGAAAATGAACTACATGCTAAAAGGGAAATCATAAATCCAGGTAGATGAAATTATGATTCCATTTAGCTCATGGCCAAATGATGCTGACACCTCTCTCTTCTCATGCTGTGTGGTGTGCTTTATGCCCCTTTTATCCACAAATGATTTCCTGACCTGTGACCACATCCACAGGATCAGGGTTAAATACTGTGCTATGAAAATGTAAGTAAGAACAGAACTAGCTTTGAAGATGGTCAGGTTCTGTCCCTTCTTGGTTTACATGGCCATGTTTTCTGACAATTGAAGAAATTCTGGACAGGGCTTTTGGTAAGAGAGCAGTGAACTGAGTATATCCCAAGTCGACCTGGATCATGCTGCTGCCTCTACCTTTGATTAAGATCTTGGAAGTTTTCCTATTCCTAGATGTGGATAACTCCTTCTACATGGGATGACATGGCAATGTTTGCATTTTTTTTCTTATCTACAAAAAAAAAAAAACTGCCTTATTCTTCCATTTATTTTACAATTTATAATTCTAAGTGTTTGATTTAATATTGTATATTCCTGTTGTTCAAATGGTAAAAAATTATCCTAATTAATTATAGATAAAATCAACTTGGCAATTACATTTGCTCAGCACAGCTCGAACTGTCCCATGCCCTTACCTGGGAACACTCGACGCACCTGTTCCTGTTGTAAACTTAAAATCAGGCTGAACAATATATAAGGGCCGATTCACATGCAGCCAGCTCTAACATGGGTTATCAAGCAGTTCTACATAAACTATGCAATTCTTGTTCCCATTATAGCTGCTGAGACCCAATGAAGGTGCTCAATTAGTTTGGGCATGAATGAATGAATGTAATGAGTTAGAAAACTGATAATATAAAACCAAAATTAATCTTTAAGCTTGAAATAATGAGATCTATTACCAAAATCATAAAATATTGATGTACAGAAGAAAACATTATGCTATTCTCTTAAAATTTGAGCACTGCATTAGCAGGGTCCATTACATTATTCAGCAAAGGTCACACAATATTCCTGCAAGAAATTCATGGAAACCAAATGCATGCAGTGTCCTGGATTGGATTCTACAAGAGGAACAGGATATGAGTAAAAAGTTAGTTAAATCTGAATGACGTTTAGAGTATAGTTATTAATATTGTACCAATGTAAACCTCTAAGTTTGACAAATGTGCCATGATTATGTAAGTTGTTAACATTAGGGGGCAGCAGGTAAAGGTGTGTGGGAACGCCCTGGACAATATCTGCAAATTTTTTATGAATTTAAAGTTATTCAGAAATAAAAATTTATTAAAGAAAACAAATGGAGAGTTATCTCTGTATAGCTGAGTGATTATTGTATTTAACCATGTGAGGTCTGCCAAAAATGAGGTCATATAAAATACTCCTACTCTAAAGCCAGACCCCATCAGTGGGGACATTAAAACTCTTTCTCCAGACATTCAGCATCTCCCTTTATGAGAGCTGCACACTATTTGCAAATGTGCTTCTTTGACACCGGAATTTCCTCACCTCATTGGACTCTTTGGTCCAAACAAACCTACTTTAGAGCAAACTCTTCAACCAGAGTAGGTGTCCCACAAAGTGGACACAAAGGTTTTCCCAGGGATTCATGGCCAAGAAGAAGTTGAATGGAATGTATTTCTAGATCTATGTATTCTACTCTAATTCTTTCCTAAAGTGGATCTTCCCAAGAACAGTCAAGTTGTGCTGCTGACTCTCCTTACCCAACTCGTGTGAACAATCACCCTTAACTGCTTTACTAAGGTAAGTGAGCACTCACTCATCTTTCTCTAGGCATTTCCATGGAATCCAAAACCTGTGCAGCAAAAAATTCAGGGATTTTCCACAGACCCACGTGGGTCAACATTAAGAAAGTGAATGACTCTAGAAACAGGCAACTGTCCTGTTGTGCCAAATGTTTCACACTCAACAAACTGAAGGAAGATCTAATTGAATTTTCAGCCCAAATATTCCAACATGTAATCATGGAAATTCAAAATTCATAGCCTGAGTCCACATTGTTTAATTTTATCTTCTAGATTTTAATAACACCCTGTTTGTAAACTTTGCTTTTAGTAATTGCTAATAGCTAAACACTACAAGCTCACATTTTCCCACTTCCTTGAATAATGGGATTAAAGATTTCTGACTAATTTTGAAAATAATTTAAACAAATTTTAAAAGATTTCCTTACAAAATGTCCATTAACATAGAAAACATCGAGGTTTCTTTATGTATTTCTTCAAAGTCTCAAAATTTGTCGAAATTAGCCTATATTTAGCAGCAAAGAGAGAAGATATGGAATGGATAATTTTGTTTTTATTCAATATCAAAATTGTCTAAGTCCTTATTAAGTTACACTGTGTGTGCTTGTTTGTGTATGTGTGAAGAGACGTGTTCTATATATATAAATATATATATATTTATAAAATGCATGTATTATAATATTTATCTGTATAAACATTTGTAATTTTGATCACCACAAGTTCTCTTTGAGTTTGATCCAAGGTTGCTTGGATCAAGGTATGAAGAAGTTTCTACCAAAATCAATTAAAAGAAAATCTCATCATATTTGCTTTCTTAAATTTGAAAAAAAGTTTTTCTTATCACCACTTTATGCTTTGCCCAAATTTTTCCTATTATTTCCACACACATTGAACAGTTGTCTTCAATATTAAATTTTACTGAATTTGCAATGGTATTCTTAGTAATGGGAGACATTTGGTCTCCAGCCGAATAAATTTTCAGAAGCTTTTTTTTGTCCCCTCCTCCCCCCAGAATTTCTGCCCACCCAGAACCTCAGAATGCTAAATAGGGTCATTGCAGATGGAATTCGTTAGATTAAGATAAGGCTGTCCTAGAATAGGGAACCAAATCCAGGGACTGGTGTTTTCCTAAGGAGGGGAGGCGTGGAGACTCAGAGCCACGGAGGAAGGCGGTGTGAAGACAGGCAGAGAAGCAGGTGCCCACATCAAAGCACCGCCATGGACTGGGAGCCACCGGGCATGGAGAGACTCTCCCTCGCAGCCTCGAAGAACCGGCCCTGCCCTGCCGACACCTGGATTTCAGATTCCGGCCTCCAGAACTTGGAAGAAGACGGCCTTGTGGTCGCTGGTGCACTCATGCAGGCGTCCACGGAGTCCAGGTGCAGCCCCAGGCCCACCATAAGCGGTGCACGTGCGCTGGCCGCAGAGACACCACTCGGGTCAGCCGCAGAAGTACTTGCCTTTGAAGAAGGCTCCCCCAGGGTCGGCGACACTGCCTCCGAGTCAACGTCACACCTGAGCAGCACGTCCCGAGGGTGGGATGCTGGTTCGGTTCTCTGGGGTTCTACAGGAGAGGAGAATCCTCGGGTGGCGCAGTGGGGGACACGGAACCTGCATGCTGCGCAGCTGCCAGGTGCTCACTTCATCCTCATAGGTGAGCCGGTAGCGCAGGCAGCGCCCACTGGGCCAGGAAGTTGTGGCTGCATACTGAATGGAGAGGGCTGTGAAGTGGCTCAGCCAATGGCGTGACCAAACTCGTGGACGGCCACCACGAGCTGGTCCATCTAGAAAGATACTAAAAATTAGATGAAAAATGAAATCAGTATTGAATTAAACTGTTTTCTAATGAAAACACTTCAGGTTATTGATGTAAAATAGACATCATTGAACTGTTTGCAACCCATTCTTCACCTAATGGACAAAAAAGAAAAAAAAGTCATTTACATGTCGTACTCTCACAAGAAAACATGGAATTAAAGATTAGTAAAATTAATTTAGAAGAACCTCCATTTGAGCTAAGTGAAATCTCATGGGTCAGAGATACTTAAATAAACCTTCAGCAAAAAAATGTGGTAAAATGGTGTTAGGACTAGTGTTATGAAAATAAAGGTTTCCCTGAGAAACAAATGCTAGGATTCTGTCACTGATGTATGTTCTGGTTTCAATGTGATCAATCCACATGTCATACAGTAAATGTCAACAAAACTTTAGAGCAAGTTACACATTTGTGATCCTCTACTTATTGTCAAACAGAAAATCGGTAGTTAATTTTTCCTTTAGCATTCACTTTTAATTTCTGTTTTCAGTGTTGCCAAAAAAGTTGCTTGTGAAATAAAACAACTAGGAAGAAACTATAAAATAGTCACAATTCACACCATACAGTAAAGATAGACCTGCTTTAGCATGAGAATTCATGTTGCCAGATATTGCTTCCATGGCAGGACTCCTGAGTATCTTCTGCAGCAAATATATTGCATTAGCTTAAGCTATACTTTCCAGTGTTTTCCACTATTCACACCAATTTCAACTTGACATCTTTCTGCATCCAGGTGGACACAGCACAGACTAAGGCCAGTGTATCCAAGAGAATGGAGGTTCAGAAGCATCAAATATTTCAACCCTGATCTTCTGAGATTAGATGGAGTTAGCTTTACCAAGATGAAAAGGAAAAGGGCCAGGAAAGCAAGAAGGGTTATTGCAGGTCTCTCTCAGATTTAGCCACAAGGTAGAGAGAGAGCTCTGTTCTCTACACAGGGATCTCATTAACTAAGACCATAGCAGAAGCTAGAAGCAAAAAAATAAACAAAAGATCAACAAAATCATCATGATTTTTTTTTAATTGTAGCTATTAATGATTAATGATCCTTTCTGATAAAATAAAAAACCTGGGACAAATGCTAAACTGGAAAGTATACTACAACAATTTATATAAAGCAGGACTTTTCAAGGTATTCTTGAAAAGAGAAGGTTGAGGAATACATGATAGAACTCAACCTCTGAAAGTTTACCAAGGTCACAGAATAAACTAAGATCATCACGGTATCCCAGATTGCTGCACATCAGAATAAGCTGGCAAACTGGTTGAAAATATGAATCTTGAGCCACATGTGGACAAACTGGACTCAATTCCCAGAACTGGAATTTGGGAATCTGATCTGAGTCAAGTCATGAGATTTATAGCCTGTCTGCAGAAGTCTGTGAATGTTTATTTAGAAACTAACACTGCAACACAAAAGCTGTCCCAATGACATCAAGGACATAAATATAATGTTTGTACCATGAGATCATGAAGATATATAAATCATAACTTGATAATCATTATAATTGTCTTAATGGTAAATTAATGACAACCTGGCTAAGGATTGAAAAAATGACTATGTGATTTTGAAATGAAAGATCTCTCTCTGCCTTTATTGTGATCTTGGTTAAAAGCAAGATGGTGCAGAGTATTCAAGAGAGGAACAGACCAAAAATACGAGTTACATCAAAAATGATAGGATTCTGAGGTGTGAGGATATGTTTTTATGACGATAAAGACTCAAGACATAAAAGACTGGGAAGAAAAAGACACTTTAGAGCCTGAAAATGAAGGCCATGCCCAAATGTGTTCTAGTTGCCAGGCACTGCTCAAACATTTACATGAAGAGCCTCACTGAGCCTCACAACACTCTACAAAACCTACAATTATTATATCCTTCTATCACACATTAGTAAAGTAGGTTAATTTCCCGAAGCAAGAAATGCCAGAACTGTAAAAAATAAAACTCATGCTTTAGGGATCAAGGGCATGGAGAAATTGGTTCTCATCTATAGATAGTTGTGTTTACAGAATAAAAGAACGGTTTTTAGAAGGAGAATTTAAGAAAGAGATGATTGTCCATTTTTTGTGTATTGCTTTTTTTCCCCAACAAATCAATTTTATGGATACATATCAATAAAGTATAAATCTGTTCAACATGTACAATCAATGGTACTTGGTATAAATGATGTTTAGTCTGATTTTTGCATATTGATCTTGTATCTTAGCACTCTACTGAAAACATTCATTAGCTCTAGTAAGGAAGACATATTCATGACCATTACTGCCCTCGTTTTTCTAACTGGTCACATATTGAAAGTTCTTATTCATCACTACCATCTTCAAATACCCATTCCATGTTCCCTTCACCCTCAGCAAGCACCTCAGCTGGCCCTGGTCTTTGCCTGATGGGGTGACACAAGCCTTCATTCTTGAAGATTCTTGGCCATTAGTAGTTGTGCCTGGATTGAATTGTTGCTCTTTTCCATTGACTTGAATCACAGGACATGGTGATACTAAGCGATGTGTTAGGTGATCTCCTGTATTCCAGGCAAACTCTTCCTTACTTCCATTGTTTAGGAAGACTCCTATTTCCTCTTGATAGTCAGGATCAATCACCTCAGCCAGTACTGTAATTCTCTTCTTTCTCTTTTGATTCAGAGTCATGAAGAGACCAATGTGAGCAGGTGACAGTCTTAACTTTCAGATCAACTGAAACATTGTTGTATTTTCTGGTGGAAGCACTCCACCTTTTGGAACAAAGACCTGGAGATGAGCCAAGCTTAAGGTTGCAGGGGCAGGAAGCAAAAATTTTCCTACTAGATCAAGGGGTAATAGTGAGTGCTTCCACTCCCAATTCCACCCCTTGATATCTGGACCTGTGGGAGAAATAGCACCATATAGTGAATACCGATTTAGAGCATACAAAGCTTCATGGAAAACATTGCCACAGCTCTGCAAGTTATTGTCATCTAGCTGACAAGTAATTGAGTCCTCAAAAGACCATTCCACTGAGGTGGAAGTAACCTGTATTTTTGTTGGGTTTATCCCCCATCCTCTCTCACGCAAAAGTCAGGTCATACATTAACAGCCATTATTATAACCTTAGTACATAAAAGATTACCAGGCCTGGAGTAGATTGAAACTAGCATTTGTTTAATAAATATATGAATGAAAAGATATATAAATAATGCCAAAAGAGAAGACAAGCAGACAAAGAAGAACACAATGAGATCAGACAGTGAGCACAAAACAACAAGGGGTGGGGGGAGAAATATATAAATCTTTATATGTATAAGTAAGGAGAGACCAGCTTACAAGATTTCCAACCCTAACACAAAGCTCTAAGAATTTCACCTTCATCTTCACTGGTTCATTGCAGGAACATCTCTCAGCCAACACCCTGGAGCAGCACTGCTGATCTGAGCCTCACAAATGGAGCCTTATGTCTGAGCTATGTGGCCAGAGAAACATCAATAAATGAGAAGCTGAAAAATACCCAGGTTTCTGTTGTACTGTGTTCTTAAGACAGATTTTTCACAAATTTGAAATTTTCCCAGCACATGATACTCCTATTCAGGTACATCCAAAATATTAAATGAGATATGATGTAAATGCTACAAGCAAAAGAAGTCTCTCTAACTCACTCAGAGACTGTATTTTTTTCTTGATTATTTTTCCTATGCATGAATTGGACAACATCTCTGGATCAATCCCCTGCCATTTCTTCACTCAATAAGGCTTTGATTAAATCATTCCTTCTCAGTAGAGTTTTCCATGACCTTCCATGTCACCATTTTTTTTTCTTTTCATGTTTTTATTTTCTAAAAGATTCTTAGATTACATAAATGTTGCAGAGAATATATAGGGGATTCCCATATGCCCTACTCCCCACACCTCCCACATTTTCCCACATTAGCAACATCTTTCATTAGTGTGGTACATTCATTGCAATTGATAAACACATTTTGAGCCTTGCCACTAAGCATGGATTATAGTTTACACTTTCATTTACACTCTCTCCTACTCAATGCACTAAGTTATGGCAAGATATACAAAGGCCTGTATCTGTCTTTATAATGTCATTCTGGACGATTCCCATGTCCCGAAATGCCCCTGTATTATGCCGGTTTTGCCCTCTCTCTACACTCAGAACCTTCTAATCCCTCCATGTTCCATGCTTTTGATCATTATCATCCCAGAATCTTCAGGATTGGGGAATGAACTATGGACTAGAGTGGACGTACTGGTATTCTACTATAGACTCATTGTGATTTTAGCAATGGAAGAAATTACAACATTGATGTGGAGACAGTGGCCACTGGAGGCTCTGGGGGCAGGGAGACAGAAAAATAGATGTGATATGGGGGCTTTTTCAGGACTTGGGAACCGTCCTGAATGACACTGCAAAGACAGATATAGGCCATTATATATCTTCCTATAACCTGCAGCATTGAGTGGGAGAGAGTGTAAACTATAATGTGAAATATGGTCCATGCTCAGTGGCAATGCCCCAGGATGCATTTATCAATTACAATGAATGTGCCACATTAATGAAGGATGTTGTTTATGTGGGAGGGTGTGGGAGGTGTGGGAATGGGGCATATGGGAATCCCTACATTTTTTGTGTAACATTTACGTAATGTAAGTATCTTTAAAAAATAAAGATATATATATTTTTAAAAATACTGATTTGTTTTCCTTTATTAGGAACTACCTATGTATGCAAGAAATTCTTGGCACTTTATTTGAGAATGTAGCAGGACTCACCAGGATGGGAGTTTAATATTTTCTTGTTTATTTTGTGGGTCTCTAATCACTAAGATGACACCCTATGACAAAATGAACACATTCAAGCCCTTAATATTAATGTGAAACTATCAATCTTATCTTGACAAACTGAAACTTAGTGGTTACCTTAGGTTCCAAGAGGAGGGGGAAAAAAAATATAAGACACTGGGGGAAATACAGAAAAAATTGTCAATATACATAAAAGATAACAGATTATACGGTGATGACAGAAACAAAAAAAAATGGGGGCCTTGTTTTGGGGAGGGTTTGCCTTAGTCTATCTAATATCTCAGCTTGGTGTGTGAGAGCGCTACCTGTTCCTGTATTACTGGATAGTTTTTAGGAATTTATACAGTAACTTCTTAGTGGTGGGTTCATCCCGCACTGCTTCCTCCTATTGACGTCTGCAGTACGCAGAGACCTTGGAGACATTTACTAACTTGTCTCTGCCAGCAAGCATGCTTGTTGAATGCTTAACCCTTTATGCTCTGATTCTCAGCATCTTCGCCAACAGCCACCTTTACAACCAAGGAATGTCTTCCTCAATCAACTGGGAACCATCTCTTGGAAATGGACTCATCAGGAAGAAGATTTCTCCCATTTACTGTAGAAAAATACGAGCAAAATTTAGATGGACACCTGGCTCCAAGTTGCAAAACTACCTTGTGTCATAAAAATAGGAGAATTTTATGTTTCCTTGGATAAAGGTAATTAACTAAACCAGAGGCTCACCTCCATTACCAGATGAGTTTCAGATGAACTATTTGTAATGAATGGAACTATCAAGTCTTCTTACTGGAGGAGTATTTAACATTTACATCGAAAACCTGTATAATGAGTTGTATTCTTCTGGCTGTCTAAAAAGGTGATATTTAGTTCAATATTTACAAACTCTTTAAAGTATTGTCTGGAAGGGCAGCACATTGTATTTTAGTTCATTAATCAAGCAGTTTATTTTCTCTTCTGCCTTTTTGGAGAAGTTACATGATTGGCAGGATGTTTTGTTTTAAATTAAATATTTCCCAATTCTTATGACATGGACTGAAATAGTTGGAAATTTACTGAATTAAGCAGATAATTTAGAGGATTTGTGGGCACAAAGCAGTCAGGTAAGAGACCCTGGATTATAAAATTTCCTTTCTAGATCTTCATTCTTTTGGAATACTAGGCATATAAATCACACTGTTGAAAAAGTCTGTATAATATGGGCTCTAAAATCCCATCAAGAACAACATAAGGTTAGACAATACGGAAGGGAGAATTTTGTCTGCTAGTATTTATCCTAAAGGAGTACTAGCTCTCTGTTATATCTGGAAAGGTCTTATGAGAATACAGTCTTGATGCTGCCTGACAATGATGCCTTTGACTTGGATAAATTAATGTATTTGCTGGGGTTCTTAGGCGTCATCTCAAGCAAATAAACTCGTGGGATTTATGTAATGTACATCATTTTAAAAGAAAGGAGAAAGTCTTGTCAATAGCTTGAAGGTAAGACTGAGAAAATTGGAGGAGGAAATGTGAAAATAAAAGGCACTTTCTCTTTGATGGTGCCATCCTTCTTTCTCTCTAGCCTCACTTGATAGGACAGGGTGACTCTCTTGTTAGGGGTTAAAACAGCTGATGCCTTTAAACTGAAGCTTTTGCTCATTTACCATTCTGAAAATCCCAGGACCATTTAAAAATATGCTAAATCTGCTCTACCTATGCTCTATAAATGGAAAAAGAAATCCTGAATGACAGCCCACTTGTTTGCAACATGGTTTACTGAATAATTTTAGCCCACTTTTGAGACCTACTGCTCAGAACAAAAGATTCCTTTTAAAATATTACTGCACATTGACAATGCACTTGGTCACCCAAGAGTTCTGATGGAGTTGAACAATGAAATTAATATCATTTTCATGTCTGATAACCTAACATCTGTTCTGCAAGGCATGGATTGAGAAGTCACTTTGAATTTCAGGCCTTATTTTTTTAAAATACATTTTATAAGCTATAGCTGCCATATTCAGTGATTCCTATTATGGATCTCAGCAAAGTAAATTGAAAAATTTCTGAAAATGATTCACCATTGCAAATGCCATTAAAAACATTTGTGATTCATGTGAGGAGTTCAAAATATCAAAATTAAGAGGATTTTGGAAGAAATTGATTCTAACTCTCACAGAAGATATTGGGGGAAGTGCTGTCCTATAAGGAAGTTATTATTAAGAATTGTGAACTCATAAGCTTTCTAATCAATAGTCACTGCTGTTTTAACCTAGAATTGTGAATGATTAACTTGTCCTTTGTCTTTTGGAATGTTATAACGCAGGCAATCCCATCATCCATTATCCAAAAACAAATGTTAAAAAGGAGCAAGTCACCAGACATGATATTTACACATCCTGTCTGTACCAGCTGTAAAATTAAAAGCTAAAAACCTTTATGTTCCTGTTCAGTGTACCATAAATAGAATAGAACAAAGACCCTTGAGACACCACATCTTTTTTCAACCTCCCGCCAGATGGATTTGGTTACTTCTGATGAGGTCATTCCTCAGGAGTTGCAAGAATCATTTGAGTTCTGAGGTTCAGAACCCCTTAAATAGGATGGTCCCCAAGCTGCCAGTAGGAGCCTCACCCAGGAGGGGACACTCTGCCTGGGACCGTTCTTCCAATTGGGACACTAATCAGCTGAAAAGGGGCTTCCCGGCCATGTGAGAGATCACATGCTGTGTTTTCCCCAGATTTGTTGAGTGGTTGTATATACTTCCATTCTTTCCTATGTCTTTAACTA
Source organism: Cabassous unicinctus (assembly GCA_029593785.1). Lineage (NCBI taxonomy): Eukaryota > Metazoa > Chordata > Mammalia > Cingulata > Chlamyphoridae > Cabassous > Cabassous unicinctus. The sequence continues at coordinate 14,881 of JAQZBX010069792.1, forward strand.
ATTATTATTCTTTTTTGTGATTGCTCAATGGTTATAATCATTTAATTTAACCTAAAACTCATTTGATTGACTAAAACTGCCTTTGCATAGCATTTAGAGTTTTTGTCTCTTCCTTAGCAGAACAGGAAGGAACTGCAGATGGTGTAGATATAAAAAGAGTACTAGACTCAGAAGTGGAGCCTGTATATGGGACTGAACTTCTGAAATCTCATGATAAAACTTTAATGGGTGCTCCTTACAAATGAGCAGAGAAATCGGTATCTTGAAACAATCTATTCCTGGTGAAGATTCGTCTCGAGCACACATGGATCTTTCTCCAGTATAGACTACATGCTTGGTAAAAGAACATGTCTCAACAAATTTGGAAAGATTGAAATTTGCAAATTAATTTTTCTGACCAAAACAGAATGAAGCTGGAAATTAAAAGGGGAAGAGAACCAGAATAGGCACAAAGATATGTAATTTAAACAACACACTCTTCGAGGTTCACTGGATCAGGAAGTAAATTGCTAAAGAAATCAATAACTGCCTTGAAATGAATGAAAATGAGAATACAATACATCAAAAGATGTGGTATGCAGCCAAAGCAGTGATGAAAGGGAAATTTATATCCATAAATGCTTATATTAAAAAAAAAAAAA
>JAQZBX010069793.1:0-15520 GCA_029593785.1 Cabassous unicinctus
GGGGGGGGGGTCTCTTAGGGCACAATCGGGCGAGTTTGGGGGAGAGGGTCTCCTTGTCCCCATCCAGTAGCCAGACCTGCGGTGGGAGAGCATCTGTTTTCCTCTTCCATTCAGTCTACCATGTTTGAAATTGAAGTATCAGCAGGAAAGGAAAGGAGAAAGAAAAAATATTTGAAGAAATAATAGCAGAAAAAAAAAAAATCTAAATTTGATGAAAACATGAACCTACAGAACCAAGAAGCCCAACAAGACCCAAGAATAATTGCAAAGAAAATCACAACAAGCATATCATAATCAACACAGTACCACTTTATTTGTTTTAGAACATATATACAATATTCAGGAGGATACTGTCCTAACTGACAAGATGTTATCCCTGAGCCACCACTTTAACTGAGTTATTGAAAGATCTTTCCAAAGACTGTTGAAAATTAGTGATAGAGAAAATAACAAAAAGAAACCAGAGAAAAGGAATCATTATGTTCAAAGGAACAAATAAACACAGCAAACTTCTTTTCAGAAACTATGCCAAACAGAAAACTATGGAGTGACATCTTTAATGTAAGGAAAGAAAAAACTGTGCACTTAGAATTCTTTAACTAGAGAAAATATCCTTCAAGAATAAAGGTGAAATCAAGAATATTTCAGACAAACAAAAGCTGAGCAAAATCACTGGCAACAGACCTGAGCTATAAGAAATGTTAAGGTAAGTTCTTTAGACAGAAAATTACTCCAGATGGAAATTTAGACCTACCAAAAAGGAATGAAGAGTGCCAGAAATAGTAAATATGTGGGTAAATGGGAAATATTGTTTTTCTCATTTTCAATCCCTTTCAAAGATAATTGGGTTCTAATTCAGAGTAAGATGGTGTAAACACACTTCACCCCACAGGTCCCCCCCCTCCCCATTTTATCAAGGAGACCAGGCACAATTTCTGCTTATCCTTGAGCAGTAGGTTCCAGTTTCTTGCCATCCCTCAAAATATTCAAACAAGCCAATCACATCCTACTACTGTGTGGTAGTTTGAGAATTTTATGGATGCCAGAAAAGGTCATGTCCTTAGAATGAATCCATTCCTGTGGGTGTAAACCTACTGTAGGTAGGACCTTCCTTTTGATTAGATTACTTAGTAGGGTGTGACCAAGGGTGAGTCTCAGTCCTCCTACTGGAGTCCTTTATAAATGAGATGAATATGGAGAGATACACAGGAGCTCAGAGAGGAAACCACCGAAGATGAGAGAGAAAGCCACAGATGGAACAGCCAGAAACTGAAAGTAACAGAGTCCAGAGGAGAAGGCAGAGACTGGCAGATACCGCCATGTGCCTTCCCATGTGACAGCGGAATCCAGGACCATCCACAGCCTCCCATTTTAACAGCCAACCCATTTCTGGTATATTGCTTTTGGCAGCTTGTAGCAAACTAAAACATACAGGAACAGGGAAGACCCCACCTTCTTGATACTACAAAGCCTGCCTCCCACAGCACCTTGTTGTTCACTCTGTTTCTGGGTGCAACCCCCATGTGGCCCTGCATGGCATGTGGTGTCCTTCTCCCCTGTGCTGCGAGTCTGTGTGACTAGTAAACTGCTATTTAGCACACCTGTCTAGTATCAGGTGTCATGTGTTTGGTCATCCCCATAACCCTAGGGCAGGAATCCTCCCCTTATCAACCAGGTAAATAGGAGGCAATTAAATATGTAGCTGATGTCAGTCTTCTGGCAATTTATTAGTAACAGTTGGCTGCCCATATCTCCCTCCACCCCATCATGCACTATTAGCCATGATCACAGGTTCCTGAGGGTCAAAGCTACTCATTGCCATCCAGTAATTATACCTACCTTGCCACCAATGATTAAATCATGGCACCAGGTTTCTGCCATTTAAGAATCATATCATCCTTATTAAAATTAGGGAGCTCAGTTCCATGACAGCATTTCTTACTATCAATCCTAGATTACAGAAGACAGACACCACTGAGTTCTCAAAGATACCAATGCTCCCCTCACCAGTTTATCCCTTATTGTATAAGCAAAGGGCATGCTCTTTGTTCTTTCCCTTCTCCCCCGTGAGTACATATTCAGGTGGTGGGTTCACCAAATCCACCAAATAAATCTAATATTTCCAATTCTCTGAGCCTTACAACTCCTTCAGTACTGTGCCCGGTTAGTTCCGGCATCTAAACTTTATTGTAGGCTATTATTTTATCCAAGCCTCAGGAAGCCAGCCTAGCAGTTTATTGCTCCAGGTGTCCTTACCAGGATATTGACTGTAAATCAAAGAGTGCTCCCATATCAGTAAAGTCTCTGGTATTCAGCTTTATGTTCCAGTTTCCCACTCTAGTCCAACAGCCTCAAGATTCCCCCCACAAGCCCACGCAGATTCCTGCATGTACACATTAGCCAGATCCTTCAGTTCCTTCACTTTCTTCAGTAGATAAACTATCCTTCAGGAGCAGGGATAGGTTTCCCCACTTGCTTGAGCCACAGCCTGACTCTAGTTATCGTACAGGAGTCACCTAGTGAAGGTGAGAGAGGACTTTCAGGAGGAAGAGCATCAGCTTTCAAGACAAGATTCAGGTGAGGTCTTTTCAGGGTCTCCTGGCCAGGTGAGGCGGCTCTCCTCTAGCAAGAGGAAGAAGCCTGGTTTTTTCCTCCTGGAGGATTCGAATAAATCCAGTGATTTAATATTCTCAAATTTGTCTGACATATACCAGTCCTCAGGATCTTAAACGTTTCCTATCAGGGATCTAACTTTGATATAAGAGACCTGTTGAGGTTGCTCATTTGGTCTTTTTTGATGACTGTCACCTTATGATTAAATCTTGGTTTTGTTTTCGGGACAGTATTCTCTGCACCTGCAGGAGATAAAGCTCTTTTTAAAATTTCTGTGGAGACGTTCTGAAGTTCACAGTGTACCTTGAGTCAATAGCTTGCTAACCTAAGTTTATCATTTTCTTTTTTAAAGACTTCCAAAGCAGTTAACAAAAGCCAGTGGATTCTCATTCTTTTTAACTATCATTGCCTCCATGTTGTTCAACTGCCACAGCTATCACATAACCCCAAGCTTCTCCTGACACCTGTACCTTGTCCGAATTCACCCCAGGTGAGAGCCTTAATTGTGTTATTTCTGTAGCTATACTTACTACTAGCAAGGGAGTCCTTATTTCTGAATGACTGGTAAGTGATCCAACTACAAAATCCCATCCAAAGAGAGCCTCCCTCAATAACAGTAATTGCCCAATACTTATGGATTGTGTATTGAGTGACTGCCAAGCAGCCTTCCATAGGCATTGCAGACCTTGGTGTCAGAGAAGTCCTGGAGCAAAAATTGAGAGGTTAGTGATGTGGACCCAGGTGCTATCAGATTACACCTGTGTGAAGCTGGAATGCGTTGCCTGCAGCAGTGACTGGAGTAAAAGGCAGAGCCAACAGGATGCGAAAATATGCTCAAGAGGGCTGTTACACTGGAGATTTTGCCTCTAGCCAAGTGTTAGTATACCAAACATTACCAGCACATTCCTGAGCATTTACTTGAGACCAAATAAGTTGGGGATCAATGCCTAAATGTACTTGACCAGATAAGTCAATGTCTATTAACCCTAATTAATCTCCCAACTACCCTTTTATCTGTGTGGTTCTGGCACTGGATTTGGTCTGAATCTGAAGACCATGATCACAAACCCATTTGTCAGTGGACTAAAAGTTAAATATTCCCAAACTTGCTAACATCTTTTCCTTTAGCCAGACAGTAACCTCATGGCCATTTCACTCACCAGCATAGCTTTGGCACAGTTTTCAGTGTCAAACTTTGAACAGTTTATTTTCCTTTTGGTTACTATACCTATAATCTATTATATGATCTAATATGTACCCTTTTTAAAAATTGTCTTCAGTATGGGGAAAAGAAGGACAAATGTATTGTTAGACTGCCATCATGAGTATCCACTAGCATTAAAAATTTATAATTGCTTGAAGATTAAACATTTTTTTTATTATGGAAACTTTTAAACATATGCAAAGTAGAAAGAATCCCCACTTACCTATCTGCTACCTCTTGGGGATCTTTTACCAAGATGTCAAAGGAATGTAGAATTCTAGGCATACTTTGCAGGTAGCCAAGATGCTCAATGTAAAAGAAGAATATTTTCCTCACTATTCCCATCACAGTTTGAGTGAGAGATCACACTGCCCACCCTGGAAATGGATTTCTTCCCCTCCGGTGGTTTTATCTGCTCAGGTTCTCTTTAACCAGTGGGGGTCAGGGCCATGAATGAGGAGCGGTCTAAACCTGCCCACCAGGAAGAGGTCTTAGTCCTGTTTTTCTGTAATTTGCTGTAAATTGGCAGTGATACTTCTAAGACTTTTTTATTTAGCTCTTTTCTTCTCCTTCTGTTGGAATACCTTTTTTTTCCCTTGAACTGTGAGATATAGTCCATGAACTTCACACTGGCTCTGGCATGAGTGTCTGTAGTATTTCACAGGGAATGAATTGGCATAACGTCACCAGCCTTGCCTCTACACTGTTTGACGCTTCCATTTCGATCAGTCTAGGCTGCTCACAATTTTTCCATCTTAGTTCAGGGAAACCAGGAAAATATTGCTTTGAAATTGAATTTTTTAAAGTATATTTTTCTAATGAAACTTTGCTGATGGCCCTTATATTGTGTTTTTTCCAAATCTCTTCCCAGAGATGCTGTTGTTTTTCACAGTCTGGAGCACAGAAAATACATGGACTGTACTCTGTGCTGATCAGAACCTATGAGGACCTCTGTGTTTTATTTTGGGCCCTGCATTTAAAAGGATATATGGCCAAACTAGGGTGCATAAGGAGAGAACCAACAGGTTAGTGAGTGGTCTGGGAGCAATATTTGATAAACAGCCATGGAGAAAGAGAGACCCAGGGGAAACACAGTAGCTATCTGTTATTTTAAACTATTAACTATGGCTGGTGTGGGGCAGTTAGAGGCAGGCAAATTTCAGTTTAACATAAGATTAGATTAGAAATGTCCCACATTTAAACTAGGTTGACTCATAAAGAAGTGAATCCCCCTTATTAGGAGTCAGTGAGTTGGGTTAAATAATCTCAAGTGTCTCTTTCAATTTCATTAGTCTTTGAGTTCTTGACCTCTGACTTCATCCAGCCTCAGACTGGAATATACCATGGTCTGTTTCTAGAGAGCAGGTTGAGATAAGGGGAATCTAGAAAGGGGGAATCTCCGTTGCCTACTGATCCTCACTTCAAGTGCATTGTGTCTCACAGGACACATTTTAATGTAATTGCTCCCCAACTGTTAGGCAAAACCAGGGGCAGAAAACATTACGTGTCATTATGATTTGTCCTCTGTGCCCTTTCCTTTGGCGTCTTTCACCACCACCTGTTCCCCAAAATGACACCAAATGAATCCTGGTGCCTCAGGGTCCCCCCACCACCCTTTCCATTTTTAGTCCAGAGCTCATTTTCCCAGGAAAGGGGTTAATGCCTCTCACTCTTTCTCCTACCATATCGAGATGCATTGCGGGGTAGTGGAAAGAAAATGGGATCGGACAGTTAAATACCCGAGTTTAAGTCCAGATGTGCAAACTTGGGCAAAGCTACTTAACCTCATTCATCAACTTGTAAAGTGGGATAGACGATACATACTTATGGGTGAATTAAGGTTTTGTGGAGCTTGAAGATTATACAATTTGGGGGAGCCCTCTTTAGCAAAAGAATACAAAACTGTGAACAAACTGGGTACAAAATGCATATTTATTTAGAAATATTGCTCATGGCCATATAAGGGGAGGTATGATGTATTGGAAGTTGGAATGGAAAGAAACAGTGATCTTAACAAAAGACAGATTTTTTGATATAATTTACAAAAATATATGACCATCTGAACATATTACTAGGGCCTCTCCCTGGAGCTAGAAGAGATTCATTCATCAAGTGGTCCTAAAGCTTAAGATTCATTAGCATCATGATAAATTTGCTTCTCTATCTACCTCACAATGTTGTTGTGAGAATTAAATCACAAGACAAAATATATGCAAATATGGTTTGTAGTTTCTTAATGTGGAGTATCAATCATTATTTTCCTGACTAGAACCAAGCACACAGGTTTATTCAATAAATGGCAGAATGGATAAAATTTGCTCCCACCAAAATATTATACAGGTTTATTGTATTGTTCTTCCCTAGACCTTTACAAAAACTTATTGGAGAAATATAGGTAGTTTTACAAAAGAGTCAAATATTGATAAAAGACTTGCAGCAAAATATCAATCTCATGTCCCACCCCTCATATTTCCTAGTTCTACTTTCCAGAGTCAATACATTTTCTCCATATTGCTAAATAATTTGTATCATATTGCTTTCTTCTGATTTATTGATATTGGATATTATCTTATGACTTTCTGTTATAGTAGATAAGGATTTCACTTCTCCCTATCCTCACAATATGTTATAGCACAATTTTTTTTTTAAAGATTTATTTTATTTATTTATCTTTCCCCACCCCCTCGTTGTTTGCACTTGCTGTGTCTGTTCGTCTTCTTTGTTTCTTTAGGAGGCACCGGGAACTGAACCCGGGACCTCCAATGTGGGAGGGAGGTGCTCAATTGCTTAAGCCACCTCCATCCCCTGCTTTGTTTTTCCTCGTGTCTCTTGTTGCACCATCTTGTCATGTCACCTTGCCACACCTGCCCATCGCACCAGCTCGCCGTCCTGCTTGTCCTCTTTAGGAGGCACTGGGAACCTCTGCTCCCTGCTTTGTTGTGTCTCTCATTATGCTTTTCTTCTTGTGTCTCTTGTTGCCTCATCTTGCCACATCTGCCCGTCATGCCAGCTCGCTGTCTTCTTTAGGAGGCATTGGGAACTGAACCATGGACCTCCCATGTGGTAGGCAGGAGCCCAATCGCCTGAGTCACATCCACTTCCCAAGCACAATTTTTGTAACTATCATAATATGAAATGATGTTTATGGCTCATCCAAATAGTAGACTATGATTATATTTCCTTTCATATATAAATTTTGTTTTCCCTTTAGTTAATAATTGTATCATTTTAAAAATTTAGTTTTTCCTTATACCTATACCAAGTTTTCCTATTCTCTGCAAAAGAATTTTATTCATTTTTTTTCACATCCTGGAGAGCCCTGGAGGCCTCCTGGAACCTTCCTTGATTCTGTTCCAGACTGGTCTTTTTGCTTTCTTGGAATGGTATGAGACTTCCATGTGCTCTCAAGCTAGAAATGTCCTCATTGCTCTCTAATGTTGCATTTTCTATTTCCTGTATTCCAACTCCTTCTCTTTTTTGGTTTAGTCCCTCTTTTTGGTGAATCTTATTTACTCCAGTCGTTTCCTGATAAAAGGTATATAGCAGGTACATTGAGACTCTGCATGTCCCAAAGTGTCTTTATTCTAGCCTTATAATTAATTGATAGTTTTGATGAATGTAGAATTCTAGGTATAAAATAATTTCACTCAGAGTTTGGAAGGTGTTCCATTTGCTTCTAGCTTAGTCTGTTAATGCTCTTGAGAAGTTCTGCCATTCTAATTCCTAGTCCTTCGTATATGATGGCTTTTCCTTTCTGAAGGTAACCTAAATTTCCATAACAACATAATGTGGTAGATTAGATTATTGTTTAAAAATATTTAATCTGCTCTCTCTGCCTCCCACTTATGTGGTGGAGTATACTCCCCTGCCCCTTAATTCTTGGCTTGACCATGAGACTTACTTTAGCTAATAGGATATTAGCAGACAAGTGTTGTAAGCAGAGGCTTGAAAGGCACTAGTGTTGTTGGGCTTGCTCTCTTGTGCTAATGCCATCAACAGCAGCAAATCATGCTGATGGCTAGTCTGTTGGATGCAGAAGGAGGATGAATAACACATGGAACAGAGCCAATCAGTCCTAGCTGAGCTCAACCTAAATCATCAGAGCTGCCCAGCTGAGCCCACTCTAGATCTGCAAACCCTCAGCTGATTCACAGATATATGATAATAAATGGTTGTTACTTTAAGCTGCTGAGTATTTGGATATTTGTCATGTAGCATTTTTGTGGCAATATCTGACTGGCACAGAAATTTGTTACAAATTACAAAAGCACATCATCAAACTGGTAGCATTAACTATGGTCCATAGCTTACATTTGGCATATTTTTTCCATATACCCCCTATTAGTATGGTAAATTTGTTATAGTTCATGAGAGAACACTCTCATATTTGCACTGTTAACCACAGTCTGTCTTCCACCACATGGTTCACTGTGTTATACAGTCCCATGCCTTGTACATTCTATCCAAAGTGCACACTCAGGGGCTCTCACTTTCATCACAGAGGTGTGCAGTCATTGCCTTAGTAAATTTTTGTATGTTTTCCATAGTCCAAAAGAAAAAATCCCATATTATTGACACTTAGCATTGATATAGTACCTTCTTTGACATTGATGCAAGAATATTACAATATTGCTACTAACTATAGTCTGTAAGTTACATTAGTTGTATTTTCCCCATGCATCACCATATTCTTACCACCTTGCAGTAGTTCATAGAAGAACATTCTTGTATTTGTGCTTTTAACCACAATCCTCATCTACCTCTGGTCTCACTATGTTATTCAGTCTCTAGATTATTCTCTAGTTTTCTGTCAATTGACATTTGTGTTCCTAGACTACCCCTTTCAGCCACAATCCATTTATAAACAGCCATGTTAGTTATAGTGACTATGTGTTACCATGTACTCTATCCATTTCTACATGTATAGAGTAATTAATGTGCTCTATATATTAATTATTGTAGAATTAATTGAAAATTCTACATACATTGAGCATCAGTACCCCTTCTTAGCCCTCATCTTATTTCCTAGTAACCTATACTCTAGGTTTTAACTCCATGTGTTTATTCTTTGTATTTAGTTCATATTAGTGAGACCATACAGTATTTGTCCTTTTGTATCTGCTTTATTTCACTCAGCATAATGTCTTCAGGGTTCATCCATGTTGTCATATGTGTCCCAAATTCATTTCTTCTTACAGCAGCATAGTATTGCATTGTATGTATGGACCATATTTTGTTTATCCATTCATCTGTTGATGGACACTTGGGTTGTTTCCATCTTTTGGCAATTGTGAATAATGCGGCTACGAACATCAGTGTGTAAACATCTGTATGTGTCACTGTTTTCAGTTCTTCTGGATATATACCTAGTAGAGGGATTGCTAGATCATAAGGCAGTTTCTATATTTAGCTTCCTGAGGAACTGCCTAACTGTCTTCTACAGAGGGGCCACTATTCTACATTTCTACCAACAGTGAAGGAGTGTTCCTATTTCTCCACATCTTCTCCGGCACTTGTTTTCTGTTTTTCTAATAATGGCCATTCCATGAGGTATGAGATGATTGCTCATTGTAGTTTTGATTTGCATTTCCCTAATAGCTAGTGATATTGAGCATTTTTCATATGCTTTTTGGCCATTTGTATTTCCTCTTTGGAAAAATGTCTAAGTCTTTTGCCCATTTTCTAATTGGATTGCTTGCTCTTTTAATTGTTTAGTTGTATGATCGCTATATAGCATGGAAATCAAACCCTTATCAGATATGTGGTTTCCAAATATTTTCTCCCATTGAGTGGGCTTCATATACACTTTTTGACAAAGTTCTTTGAAACACGAAAGTGTTTGCATTTGAGGAGGTACCGTTTATCCTTTTTTGCTGTTGTTGTTGCTTGTGTTTTCGGTATAAAGTTTAAGAAATTACCACCTACCACAAGATCTTGAAGATGTTTCCCTGCATTTTATTCTAGGAGTTTTATGGTTCTAGCTTTTATATTGATCCATTTGAGTAACTTTTTTTGTATAAGGTGTGTGATAGGGTCCTCTTTCTTTCTTTTCTATGTGTATATCCAGTTCTCCCAGTACCATTTGTTTAATAGACTGTTCTGGCCCAGATGGGTGGGCTTGACAGCCTTGCCAAAAATCACTTGACTATAGAGGTAAGGGTCTGTTTCTGAACCACCAGTTTGGTTCCATTGGTCTGTATGTCTATCCTTATACGAGTATCATGCTGTTTTTACCACTGTAGCTAGGTAATATGATTTAAAGTCTAGAAGTGAGAGTCCTCCAACTTCATTCTTCCTTTTTAAGATGTTTCTGGCTATTCGGGGCCCCTTACCTTTCCAAATAAATTTGATATTAGGATTTTCCATTTCTTTAAAAAAGGATGTTGGAATTTTTATCAGTATTGCGTTGAATCTGGTTATCAATTTGGGTAGAATTGATATCATAATGATATTTAGTCTGCCAATCCATGATCAAGGAATGTTCTTCCATTTATTTAGGTCTTCTTTGATATAATTTAGTAATGCATTGTTTTCTCAATGTGTAATTTATGTCCTTGGTTAAGTTTATTTCTAAATATTTGATTGTTTTATTTGCTATTGTAAATGGAATTTTTTCCTGACTTCCTCCTCAGATTGCTCATTAGTAGTGTATAGAAACACTACTGATTTTTGCATATTAATCTTGTATCCTGCCACCCTGCTGACCTTGTTTATTATCTCTAATAGCTTTGTTGTAGATTTTTCAGGACTTTCTAGGTATAGGATATCATCTGCGAATTACAAAAGTTATACTTCTTTCTTTCCAATTGGATATCTTTTATTTCTTTTTCTTGCGTGATTGCTCTAGCTAGAACTTCTAGCACTATACTGAACAACAGTGGTAACAGTGGGCATCTTTGTCTTGTTCTCAATATCAAAGGAAAGCTTTCAGTCTTTCACCATTGAGTACAATGTTAACTGTGGGTTTTCATATATGCCCTTTATCAGTTGAGAAAGTTTCCTTCAATTACCATCTTTTGTAATATTTTTATCAAGAAAGGATACTGTATTTTGTCAAATGCCTTTTCTGCATCAATTGAGGTAATCATGTGATTTTTCTTCTTTGATTTGTGATGTGGTGTATTATGCTGATTGATTGTCTTGTGTTGAACCACCCTTGCATGCCTGGTGCAAAACCCACTTGATCCTGATGAATAATTCTTTTAATGTGTTGTTGGATTTGATTAGTGAGTATTTTGGTGAGGATTTTTGCATCTGTACTCATTAGAGAAATGGGTCTGTAATTTTTTTTTCATAATATCATTATTTGGCTCTGGTATTAGGGTGATATTGGCTTCATGGAATGAGTTTGATAGTGTTGCTTCCTGTTCAAATTTTTGAGTTTGTGTAAGATTGGTATTAAGTCTTCTCTGAATGTTTGGTATAATTCACCTGTGAAGCCATCTGTACCTGGGCTTTTCATTTTGGGGAGTTGTTTGATGACTGTTTCAATTTCTTTACTTATGATTGGTTTGTTGAAGTCTTCTATTTCTTCTACAGTCAGTGTAGGTTGTATGTTTCCAGGAATTTTTCCATTTCATCTACAATGTCTAGATGTAGGCATATAGTTGTTCATCCTCTTATGATCTCTTTTATTTCTGTGGGGTCAGTAGTAATGTCCCCATTTTCATTTTTTTATTTCATTTATTTGCATCTTCTCTCTCTTTTTTTCATTTTCAGTCTAGCTAAGGGTTTGTTAATTTTGTTAATCTTCTTGAAGAACCAATTTTTGGTTTTGTTAACTCTATTGTTTTATTGTTCTCAATTTTATTTATTTCTGCTCTGATCTTTATTTCATTACTTCTACTTGCTTTGGGCATAGTTTGCTGTTCTTTTTCTAGTTCCTCCAGCTGTGCAGTCAGGTCATTGATTTTTAGCTCTTTCTTCTTTTTAATGTATGCATTGAGAGCTATAAATTTTCCTCTCAGCACTGCCTTCACTGCATCCCATAGGTTCTGATTGGTTGTGTCCTCATTTTCAATTGTCTCAAGATACTTATTGATTTCTCCTGCAATTTCCTCTTTGACCCACTGATTATTTAAGAGTATGTTGTTTAATCTCCATATATTGGTGACTTTTCTCTTTTTCTGTCTGTTTTTGATTTCCAACCTTATTCCATTTTGATCAGAAAAAGTGCTGTGTATAATTTCAGTTTTTTAAAATTTATTGATATCTGTTTTGTGACCCAACATATGGTCTATCCTGGAGAAGGATCCATGAGCACTTGAAAAGAATGTATATCCTGCTATTTTGGGGTGCAATGCTCTATATATGTTTATTAGATTTAGTCCATTTATCATATCTTTCAAGCTCTTTGTTTCTTTATTGATCCTCTGCCCAGATGTTCTATCCAATGATGAGAGTGAAATATTCAAGTCTTCAATTATTATTGTAGAGACATCTATTTCTCCCTTCAGTTTTGCCAGTGTTTGCCTCATGTAATCAGGGGTATCCTGGTTAGGTGCATATACATTCATAATTGTTATTTCTTCCTGGTGAATTGCCCCTTTTATTAATATATAATGTCCTTCCTTGTCTCTAATAAGAGCATTACTATTAAAGCCTATTTCATCCAATATAAGTATAGCTACTCTAGCTTTTTTTGGATTACTGCATGCATGGAATATCTTTTTCCAGCCTTTCATTTTTATTCTATTTGTATCCATGAGTCTAAAGTGAGTCTCTTGTAGACAGCACATAGAATGGCTCATATTTTCTTATCCATTCTGCCAGCCTGCATCTTTTGATTGGGGATTTTAATCCATTAACGTTCAATGTTATTACTGTAAAGACAGTTCTTATTTCACCCATTTTGACCTTTGGGTCTGTCATATCTTATTTTTACCACTCTTTTTATACTTTTTGTTACTTTTACTAATATATCTTCATTTCTAGACTCTCTTCCAAGCTTCTCTCTCCTGTCTTTTCTTTTCAGGCTGTAGCACTCCCTATAGTATTTCCTACAAAGTCAGTCTGTTGGTTACAAATGCTCTCAGTTTGTTTATTTGTGAATATTCTAAATTCATAATCATTTTTGAAAGACAATCTTCTTGGATATAAAATTCTTGGCTGGTAGTTTTTCTCCTTCAGTATCATAAATATATCATAACACTGCCTCGTTGCCTCCATGGTTTCTGATGAGAAATCAGCAATTAATCTTATTGGGCATTCCTTGTACATGATGAATCACTTTTCTCTTGCTGCTCTCAGGAGTCTCTCTTTATCTTTGGAATTTGACATTCTGATTAGTATGTGTCTTAGAGTAGGTCTTTTTTGGATTTATTTGGATGGGAGTACATTGTGCTTCTTGGACACAGACATCTATGCTCTTCAATAGGGTTGGGAACTTTTCTACCATTATTTCTTCATATATTCCTTCTGCCCCTTTTTCCCTTCTCTTCTCCTTCTGGGACACCCATGACATGTGCGTTTGCATGTCTCTTTCCATCATTTAGTTCCCTGAGACCCTGTTCAATTTTTTCCATTCTTTTCTTTATCTGTTCTTTTGCATGTTTGATTTTGGAGGCCCTGTCTTCAAGCCCACTAATCCTTTCTTCTGCCTTGTCAAATCTGCTATTAATATGCCTCCAATGTATTTTTAATTTCACTTATTGTACCTTTCATTCCCATAAGTTTTGCTATTTTTCTAAGTATGCTTTCAAATTCTTTTTGTGCTTACCCAATGTCTTCTTAATACCCTTAATCTCTTTAGCCATCTCATTGAATTTATTAAGGAGATTTGTTTGAACATCTGTGATTAGTTTTCTCAACTCCTTTATGTCATCTGGAGGCTTAGTTTGTTCCCTTGACTGGACCATATATTACTGTTTCTGGTATGGTTTGTGATTTTTTGTTGGTGTTTCAGCATCTGTTTTACTAGATGTAGTTATTCTGGGCTCAGTTTCTCTCTTTAGTATAGGGTTTTCTATTTGATTGGCTTTGTGTTACAGCTCCTTTTTGATACTTGTTTCAACTTAATTTGGAACTTTTTAGTGGCTCATATTTGGCCTGTCTGAATTTTTCAACTCTTTTTCATCTCTTCCTTGCCCTTTCTCCCTTGCTGGTTGCAGAGTAGCTGAGGATGTGGTTGGTACTATAAGCTGTGGTGGCTGAATCTGCCTGTGTTGCTCCAGGAACTGGTGAAGCTTCTCCCACCTTTCTCCCATGCCAGAGGTTGGGATGGAGCTGCAGCTATGTGCAGAAATCCAAACCATGCAGGCCAATAGTGTTTGTAGCTGCATGGAGAGACTGATGAAGCTCCATGGCCAACTGATTTTTGAAAAGGGGCAAAGACCACTCAATTGGGAAAGAATAGTGTCTTCAACAAATGGTGCTAGAAAATTTCCATTAGAAAAGAATGAAGGTGGACCCTGATCTAATACCATATAAAAAAATCAACTAAAAATGGATCAAAAACCTAAAAATAAGAGCCAGGCCTATACAACTCCTAGAAGAAAATGTAGGGAAACATTTTCAGAACCTTGGGTTAGGCAATGGTTTCTTTTCTTTTCTTTTTTTTAAGATTTATTTATTTATTTATTTACTTACTTTATCCATTTTAACCTCCACCCCCCACCCCGTTTGCTGTTTTGTGTTCATTCGCTGGGCAATTCTCTGTGTCTGTTTCCTGCCCTCTCTTCTCATCCTTCTCCTCCTGTCTTCACTGGGATTCGATCCTGGGGACCTCCAATGTGGGAGAGAGGCGTTCTGCCACCTATGCCACCTCAGTTCCTGTTTTTCAGTGCATCTCATCTTGGCTCTCCCCTGTGTCTCTCTCCTGTTAGGTCATCATCTTGTTGCATGGCTCTGTGGGGCTTGGGGGCTTGCCCACACACAGGGCCTGGTGGCACGCTCACCTTCTATATTTTTCTTTATTTTACCCAGGTCCCTCCATATGGCAGACAGATGTCCAACCATTTAAGTCACATCTGCCCCAGCAATGGTTTCCTACTCTTTACATCCAAAGCACAAACAACAAAAAAAGAATAGATTGATGGGACTTCATCAAAATTAAAAACTTTAGTGCTTCAAAGGACTCTATCATGAAAGTAAATTGACAACCTACACAATGGGAGAAACATTTGGAAATCACATATTTGATAAGGGTTTAATGTCCAGAATATGTAAAGAAATCCTTCAGCTTAACAACAAAAACAAACACTTCAATTTAAAAAGGGGCAAAAGACTTGAATAGACATTTTCCCAAAGATACACAAATGGCCAAAAAGCACATGAAAAGCTGCTTAGCCATAAGAGTAATGCAAATCAAAACCACAATGAAACACCATTAAAAAAAAAAAAGAAAAATTACAAGTGTTGGAGAGGATGTGGAGAAATAGGAATGCTCATTCATTGTTGTGGGAATGTAAAATGATGCAGCCACTGTGGAAGACAGTTTCACCGTTCCTCAGAAAGTTAAGTATAGAATTACCGTTTGACTTGGCAATCCCACTTCTAGGTGTTTTCCCCAAAGGTTGGAAAGCAGGGACTCAAGCAGATATCTGCACACTGGTGTTCTTAGCAGCATTATTTGCAATTCCCAAACAATGGGATGTTGTGGTGTGAAACCCCCCCCCCCCTCCCTTTCCCTTCTCCCTCCCTTCTTTTCACTTCCTCCTTCCCGCCAAGAACACCAGGCAACAGATGACGCTAGCCACTCCCTCA
>JAQZBX010069794.1:0-15520 GCA_029593785.1 Cabassous unicinctus
CTGAAGTTTCTGTCTTGGTTGAAAAGATATTGAATAGACAAGACAACTCTGTTCTAAAGACAGTGAATTTAGTGTCAAGTAAATGAGGTCTCAGGAGAGGGGGACAGTGTAGAACGTGATAGTCCTTGTCTTCTGCATCTCTCAGCAGAATCATATTTGCCTAAGCTTTCTTCTCTGGATCCCACACCCAACAAGTTGCACCACGCTTTATTGGAGGCACCATGTTTGTGCATGGAGATCTCCAGGACTGCTGGTGTGCAGTGGAGATTAGGTTTCCAGTGAGCTGGCAATACAAAGAGCGGGAGACTCTTGTCCAGCCACCATTGGAGCTTCTCCTCCATAGATGGGTCTGAGATGAAGGCTACCTGTGAGCCTATCCCACTTACTGAATTATGTATCTAGAGAAAATCCCTTGGCCTCTTGAGCTTTCATTTTCAGCAGTATCAAAATATCAAAGAATAAAAATGTTCTCCACTTTGGGGATGCCTTCCAGGATCTTGTGAGGATGAATGAAGTAACTGCTTCCACAACTCCCATTCCACCAACCAGTTTGCTCCCAGTAGACTGGAGTGCTAAGCCGTTTTTCAGCTCTTTAGCATAAGTCCAGCAAATGGGCTCCCTAGGATCCCCAAACTTTCTTTCAGGTACAAGAGATAAACAGAAGAAGAACTGGAGGCAATTTCCAATACTGCAACTGAAAAACAAAACATTGGGTATAAGAATCCCAAGGTCCAACCAGAATATGCCATCTCTGTCACACAGGGATCAGCAAGTCTCTGGCCACAGGTGCATGGTCAGAGGACTGGGTATGCACCCCCGGACCCCTTCCAAGCTCTGCCTTCCATCCATTCATCTCATTTCTGCTTAAACCCTCTCAAGCCTCTGTGTATTTTTCTCCTTGGGGCCATTGCTTTATTGTGTCCACTTCCCAAGTTGTAAGGTTAACTGTTCTCTTATTAGTCCTAGAGTTGCTTACTGCAGGTGCCTAAGAGGTATTTTTTTTTAGTGGAGTATCCCAGCAGACAACAAGTTTACCCTGCTCAGGCTATTACTGTTTATCAGGCTCAGACCATAGCTGCTTTCAGTCTTATCCTAGAACTCTTAGAACTACTCCTGGACACGCATTGGGGAAGAGACTAAAATCATCACCTGAGTCCCTAAGAACTATCCTGATCTCTGCAATAGAACTAAGCCCCCGTAATCTCAGCATTATATACTGACATCCTGAAGGACAACAATCTTGAGATATCACAGATATATTCTTGTTCATGAGAGTGCATGGGCACTCTTTCATTCTTCACAAAAGAATGAAAAAAAACACTGGGTTCTGGATGGAAAGATCCAGATTCCAGTTCTGTGTCTTGTTCTTCTTAGGGAAATGATTCTCTCTGGCCACTTTCCACCATGCAAAGTTAACTCTCTTTTGAGTAATTCCTAAAAAGGTCCCCTTTAGGTTTCCAAGAGGTGTCTTTCATTTGAAGGCAACCACAAGGCATTCTTGTGAATTGGGCCATTTCCCTAAATTTTTATAACTTCTCTGTCCTTATCTGTAAAATGGGACTGAAAACATTTACCTTGAAGGACTGCTGTGACAAATAAGGGGACACGGGTGTGCATTGTTCATTGTAAATTGCTAGAGAAAGTTCTGTCTGTGGGTCTGTACTTACATGAAATTACAACTGCTTCCCCATAATGACTTGCAAAATACAACTGCAGAGTCAGGTACTCCCAGGGGAGGGGAGTATCCCCAATCCTCAGGTAGCTTTGTCCGTACAAGCCATTTAGATAAGAGTGTGGGCTTTTCCTAAATCTGGTGAATCCTCTTCAGGGGCCACAGGTCCAACTTTCAAAGACTGGCCAAGAAGGTTCTCCATCAGATCTCTCAGAGAGGTCCTTTCTCATAAGGGTAGAAACAAGCAAGGAAATTAATGGGGGAGACGAAAGAATGTGGGTGGGATGGGAGTGGACATGTGAAAGAAAGCATTTCACCAGGTTTCCAGAAATGAAAGAAGTGGGGTGCCTTTCCTCAGGCCTGAGGACCCCAACCATTCCTTTTTCACAAAGGGATTCCTACCCCTCATATATTTATCTTCCTTTTCATCACCTGAGGTCTTGTTGACTCTTTCCCTGAGTCTACAGCATCCTCAAGTGAAAAGACCTGTACAAGTTACCAAACAAAAATCCAATTAAGCTGCTGGGTGAGAAATGTAATTGTTACGAACAAAGCATGTCAACTCTATGAAATGCTGTTTTAGAGAAAATGTGATCGCTATCGGTTTCCACATGGAGGCTTGGCACACCAAGGCTTTAAGGGTAACGGGTGCTGTTCCTCCAGAAGGCTGAAATCTTAAAGGTCACAAAGTTGTTCCTGTTTTGGGGGAAGAAATCACTTAGATGTTACAGCAAAATGCATGCCCAGCAGGGCCCTGGGACACTGCTGATAGAACCAGCCATCGCCTTATTCAGACACAGCTCAGCGCTGTTGACACCTCAGACATCTCCCTCGACAGAGTAGATGCATATGGAATGAGAAGATGGCAAATTATTTGTAAGGTCAGTTCAGTAAGGCCCCCAGAAGTCCTGATGCCAGAGACCTTTGGAAGAGAGTGTGAATTTGAAAAACCAAATGAATAATTGAACACTTTGTATTTAAGCTCCTTGCTCTCTGGTGCTTCAAGCACTATTCACACATATTAATTCTCATTCATTTCTGCAGTCTTTCTTGAAATTGCTTTAAAAAAAAAAAAAAGAACATTATTACCTCCATTCTACAGACAGAGAGAATGAGGTGCAAATTGGGGAATCAGAAAACTCACAGTGAGCCAAGCTGTGCATCCACAATGGAAAGCAAACTAGAAATGGATAGATCCTCAGTAGGTCTCTATGCATTTGGCTAGGGAGAGAAAAAAATATGTAATGCAAACAGATGCAAGTGAGTTGTGCTAACCCGAAGTAGGAAGTGCAAATGCACCCCAGACTAGAAAAGCAATGAGGGTTCCCTCCATCAGTCAGGAAAAGGGCTCCTGAAGGAAGTCAGGCTCATCCGCCTCCATCCTTGTCCTTGTCATTCTCCCACCTGGAATTGTGTCCCCTCCAGCCTCTCTCCACTGACCTGGTCTATTGACCTAAACTCAACCAAAGCTTCACCCCTTCCAGAAATTCCTTCCTAAGAGCTCTACGATTTGGCCAGTGGTGTGGCTGCCTAAATGGCCACAAACCAGTCCTCTAGGTCTGCACCATGCAACGCAATAGCCAGTAAGCACCTGTGGCTATAGAACACCTGAAATAAAGTGAGTCTGAACTGAGATGTGCTGCAACTGTAAACAGCACATCAGATTTCAAGAATCAGTGCCAACAAAAGGGGTTTAAAATATCTCAATAGTTTTTATATTGATTACAGATTGAAATGACCATTTTGGATATATTAGGTTAGATGAAATATTTTATGACAGCTCATTTTATCTGTTTCTTTTTACTTTTTGAAATGTGGCTACTCGAAAATTTACTATTACTTATGTGGCTTGTAGCGCATATTTTATTTTCACCAGACAGTCCTGCTCTAGGACCTTCTGCCCATTCACTGAGAAATCAGATCTCCCCAGAAAGGGGCTGGTATGCCTGGGACAGCCAACTTTATCCATGTGACTACTTGGTGATCTGGATAGAACAGTACTTTCCATCCCCATTAAAAGAGAAAAAGGGAGTTCAGAGGCACCGAGGAGCTTGCTCAGGGCCACAGAGCCCTTTGAGGTTAGACAAAGGCTGGATTTCACATCTCCTGACCCCAGACCAGTGCTCTTTCCACCAGACATAGAAGTTGCTTCACTCTTAAAATTTCTGCTCTTAACTTTATCTTCGTAGTTATTCCCCAGGTAAGGCACAGCTCCCAGCTGTTCTCAGCAAAGATCAAATATCTCCATTGCCCTTGGGGCTCCAGAGAAGCCCAACCTCATGTCTCAGGGTCAGTGAATCCTCCCCAGAATTATAGCACTTTCTTTCTCCTTCCACCTACATACCCTCATCTTACTACCAAGCTACCTGATTTAAGCCCCAAGTAGAGGAATAAGCTAAGTTACACTGATACATACATTGAAATGCTGATCTGCATGTAGGTTCACAGGTCATTAACTTACCACAGCTGACCCAGAGACATTTTCCAGAGGGACGGGAAATATTCAACACCCTTTCTGTCAAGGATCTAAGCTTTTGCCTGGATTCCTGGACATCTAGATGCTCTGAAAAGAGTACAGGCAGTATCTTCAGTCTCTCCATCTGTCCAAAGCAAAGTACCTTTTGAGACTTACAGACTTTACAGCAAGCTCCAAGGAGCTTCTCATGAGCTAGAACCTCACATGGAATCACTGAAATCGAATTCAGCCCCATTCCAGTGGGTCCTATTGAAATTTCCAAAGTGACCTTGGTTTTGTGCTACCAAGAATCACTGTATCCTTTCTTGCCTTCCAGGACTTCCCCAGAGGCTGGGGCAGGAGACTCTGGAATGCTGACTCCTGTCTTCTTGGGTAAGGTTCCAGAAGGCACTGGCAAATGCCGTGGAGAGGAAGTTCTTCTCTAAGAATGCCTCTCACAGGACATCTCATGATGGGCTTTAACCTGGCTTCTTCTCACACCAGTTGTTCCCTCTTCCACCATTACAATTTTGACTCAAGACTAGACCATTCCACCCTAACGACAGGAGAATGGTCTGTGGTGATGAGTAAAAGGAAGGAATCATGGCTCCCCTTCAATTCCATCAGTATGTCAGAGCAGGAATCCATGAGGAATAAGAACCAGAGTCCTGAACATCTTAATGAACCAGAAGACCGGGAGAGTGACTGAACAGTGAGGACCTTTATGTGGTCTCTCTGTAAATGGTGAAGCATACTCTGTATCTACTTTGTAGCTCACCTCTTCAGTGAGAGGGTAATCAAAGAAAATGAAGTGTGGACGAGGTGACAGCATACTACTAGCAAGTAAAGTGCCCAGGAGAAAATAAATAGCCTCTTGAATGCCAGGCTAAATGTATCGAGAGATGAGTGAAGTACCACAGAGAGAAATGAAGGAAAAGAAGATCTGAGACTGTTAAGTCTCCAAAATTGACAGAAAGAGACAGAGTTGTCTTGTGAGGTAGAATGTTGAAGATCCAGGGGCTGAGAAATAGGTTTAGAGATTCTCAGAGCCAAAGTACGCTCAGGAGTCAAATATAGAAAAGAAACGTAGATGATTGGAGACCGTGCTTTTTGGAGACTCCTTTCTGGTTCTCCCCTGAGGCCAGACTCACCTCTGTCTCCCAGAGACTGTCATTCTCCCAAAGTGCTTCACAACTGCCTGGACCAGAGCACTCAGTACACTCTTTTATAAAATATCTGATCTAACATTTACTCCCACCAGCAAATCATAAGAGCCTCAAGCCAGAGGCTGGAGCTAATTTATCTTTCTCTCCCCAGGACTTGGCACATTGGACATGTTCAATAAACACTTGCTAAATTGATAAGAGGAACTTAGACTCACCTGCAGTGAATAATCAAGGATCAAATAGCCAAGAAAAAGGGTAGAAGACATCACAAACTGGAGAGGATGGGAGAGGAAATGCAGCTTCGGGATGTATTTGGAAAACGATGTTTGGGTGAGGGAAACCTCAGCAGACAGTGTTTCAAGGCTGGCACCCTTGGGAGGTCATGGCTTTCAAGGAAGATAAAATGAATAAAGGAAAAAAAATATAATGGTCTGAAAAAATAAAGAAAGAACCAGAGTCAGAGAATCTCTGCCTGGGTCTCTGCCTCAAAGGTCAGTAGGCAGGCACACTACACTCAAAGCTGGGCAAAGATATTCTAGAAAAGGAGAGGCTGTAATCCACTTATCTAGGACACAGGTGAGAGAGCAAGTGCCACACATACAGTATCATTTGAGAGGTCCTACCTGTTTCTCCCAGGATGTGACTACAGCTCTCTTCTTTATATGTATGTATTAAGTGCCTACTTGGGTACCAGACTCTGTAAGTCATATTATGGAGTCAAAGAAGAACAGAGTGGTCCCTGCTTTGAAACAGATTACAAACCTCCTTACCTGGCCCAAAAGTCTTTAACTCAGAAAAAAAAGAATGCATCACTGTTAGTTTCCTAGGACTGCTGTAACAACTTACCACAAATTAGGTGGCTGAAGACAACAGAAATTTATTCTCCCGCCATTCTGGAGGCCAGAAGTCTGAAATCAAGGTGTAGACAGGGTCATGCTCTTTCTGATATCTCTAGGGAAGGATCCTTCTTAGCCTCTTCCTGGCGTCTGGTGATTCCAGCAATCCCTGGAGTTCCGTTGTACCACATAATCTTCTAGGAACTGGAAATACAGGAGCTAACACAATAGACAAAAATCCCTGCTCTCATAACACATTCTAGTAGGTGGTAGTAGACAATGAACAAATAAACAAGTGAAAGACTTACTCTAGGTCAGAGGTCAAGTGCAATAGGGAAACACATAGTAAAGGAAGTGGATAGTGTGGCAGGTGCAATAAATGTAAATGGAATCATCAGGGCAGGTTTTGCCCATATCATGAGGTTTCAGCACAGACCTGAAGAGGTAAAGGAGCAAGCCATCCATGTCTAGAGGGGTGGGCATTCCAAGCAGAAATAACAGCAAGCAGAAATAAAGTCCCTGAGACATGATCCTTTAGGTAAAGGATCTGGGTTGAAATCAGCCACTCTTCATGTCAAGAGCCTATAATGGCTTCCTATTCTCTATAACAACAAATCTAAATTATTCAACTCAATATCCCTCGTCTCCCAGAACTATCCAGTCTCAGTTCCCGAGCTCCCTTCCACAGTTCCTCTGACCCAACTAGACCAAGCTTTCTAATATCTCCTGTGCAAAGCTCCTTCCCTTGGTGACTCTCGAGTCTTCCCTGATGCCGGTTGTGAAGCACAATCACATAAAGATAGAATTGGGCTCAGATGTAACGAATGAAGTCTGGGTCATCAAGAAAGTCTCCTATAGGATGAATCTTATCTCAAAAATTGATGTGGGGTCCAGTTTCTCTCTCATTTATTCCATCTACCCCCTTAAACCATTCACCACATGCCATGCTGCCACCTGCTCTTTGACTTCAAACTGGAATCACCTGGTTCTACAGTCACCCAGCATTAGCATATTGGCTCATTGGCTGTGACTGGATCTGACTCTCCATTTCTCTTGTCCCGCTCTCCAGTGATAACATGGTATCTCTTGTTCCCCCTTCTAACACTGACTCCCTTAGCCAGTTCTACCCCTCAGTCTTTATTTCCTACATCTTATTCCATAATCCCTGACTGTCACTTTAAGGCCACATGTTGGTGCTTTAGTGACTATCATTATTCATTTATAGCATTTAGATATAAGATATATTCTTTTTCTTCTCTCTGTCTCTCTCTTTTTTTTTTTTAGCATTTCACTTGGTTTCGGTCCCATATGTATATCCTTCTTGCATCTTGCTGGAGAGCTCACCATCTGGTTAAGCCGCCAATCCCCCCAGATCCCAACATCCCACGGGCCCAGCACAGTGTTCAACTCAAAGCAAGTGATTTATAAGTCCCTGCCTTGTTGCCAAGGCCCCAGGAATTGCTGGTGTCAGAAGCCCCAGGAGATAATGTGGGTGGGAGAGACAAGACTCCCCTCTCTCTCCTGCACTTCAGGAACACATGTCCCCCAGCATGGAGGGCAGAATCGAGCTGCTCATTTCATGTTCACCCTTTTATGTTGCTGTTTTGAAATTTGATGTTCAAAAGCTTGCAGACTGTAGTAGGCAATCAATCCAAATGGAAATGTGTGAGGGCCGCTGGAGCAAGGAGAACATGTGTCTGAGGGGTCGGGTTTTTTCTTCCCTTATGATTTTTCTTGTGCCACACAGAAAAAAAATCTTTCTAATAACAAAGAGAAACCTCATGAAGATGGATGGGATAATGAACTCCAATCTCTCGCCTTTATGAATGGGAGTGGAATTGTTTGGATGTGGGTGTCTGGGCCAGAGCGTGTGTGCCTGTGCCTGTACCGCCTGTGATTTAATGGGGGTGGGATGATAGACAGGCACAATTTACCTCTTCAGACCTTGCAAGGTGGAGGAGGAAAAGGAGAAGTGGGTAACAGACATGAGGGAAAGGAAAAGGCACAAAGGAAAGGTCAAGAGAAAGAAGAAGACATCTGGACGAAGAGGAAGGGGGAAAGTGTTTGATCTATGAGGTATACTCCCAGCAGAAAAGGGAGAGGGAATTAACATTTACTGAATACCTGTTACATGCTGAGAGCACCTAAATAGTTTTCCTTAATCCTCTCCACTGCTCTGAGGTAGTTATTTCTATTATTATTATCTTTACCATCCATTATTGTCATCTAGAGGCAACCTTAACTATTTTCTCTCTCTGAGGGTCTCCAGCTGGTTTAATTGCCTTACCTAACTTGAAGTCCATAGCCCCACTTACCTTGGCATTGCGCTTATAGTGTGTCCTGCAGCATGGTGGGTGGTACAGGGGGAGATGTCCACATGGGGTAACTCCTCTGGGAACTGACAGTCTCAGGCTAAGCTCAGACCAGGGTCACTTGCACTGAGCAGCCATCAGAGGAGGTTCTGCCTGCCAAGGAAGGGTTATCCACACAGCACCCCAAGGGAAAAGACAGCCCATCACTGGGTGTAGATGATGGCTTCTGGGTGACTTCTGGGAGCTCATCGAGGTCCCCTGCTGCTCCCAGGTCCTTCTGGGAACTTGAGGATGGGAATCCTCTAGCTGCCTCTGCCTGGTGATGGACACATCACCTTTTTTTTTCATCCCTATAAATTGATTTATATTTACATTTTATATAAATGGAATCATACAATATGTTACACAACATATTTGGTTCAGAGTAATACAATCCTACAGCCTTTAGGGTCTTACCACTTTCATCTTTCCCATCCTCCTTCCTCCTAAAGCCTGGGAAAGCCTAGGAGGAAAACTAACTCTCCCCACTACTTCTTTAAGGGTCTCTACCCACCAATCCCATCTCTGTTACCTCCTGAACAAAACCCTCATTTTCCCTTGTTGTTTGTTCTCAATAGACCTTTGCTTTGGAATATTTCAGTGGTGACAGTGATTGAGCCAAAGCATCAATAGATAGAGGCAAAAATACCAGGATTCCTCTCAAGGGCATAAAGTTTACATAGTTTAAATCAGGGAAGGCTTCTTGGGGGCAATATTTGGTCGTAATACTCACTGCTGATTCCCACAAAGTCATACTGCTGCCGCTGATACTGTATACATCCTGTGATGATCCCAGCAGGGCCTGGAAGAAGCTTCCTTTGCCCTCCCATCAGTGGTGACTTACTGAGGGCATTTATCCCCTGTTTACCACACCCATGCTGGCTACCACCTTACAACCACCAGGCTACCACCAGGTGAAAGGAGCTGGGAACAACCCATCACATTCCCGAGCACTAGCTAAGCGACTGGGCAAATCAAAGGCTGGCTGTCCAAGGTCATCCCTCAGCAAGTCCTACCTTGAGCTTTCTGGAATTGCATCCCCACATGCTGCTATAAAACTCAGGATCCTATTAAGCCTAAAGCTGCTTTCCCATTTTCTTCCAAGCAAGGGGGGATTTAACTTCCTAATCTTCTAGGGAAGAATGAAAAGAAAAGAAAAACCAGAATATTTGGTTTATTTTACAACATTCTTAATGAATGTATTTTTCCATGTTAGCTTTCTCTTAGAGAGGAGGAAACTAAGGCTCAGCAAGGTTAAGGGACTTTTCTGTAAATGTAAAGCCACCAAAAAGACAACAGGAGCTCTTTTTGATCCCTACCCAACCTGCTTAAGGCTTGGTTGGAAATTTTGGGGGTCTCGAAAGGTGTTTAAAGGAGAGGTTTGAATTGGGAAGAGAAGGAAACCTTTTTGGTATATATATACCCATATACTTGAAGCTTATCTTTCTTCTGAACAGAGGCATGAGTTAGCAGGAAAACAACTTCTTTTGTCAGCCAAGGAATGGTCTGAGTATGGAAGAAAGAGAGGAGGGAAGACCCCAATTCCTACCTAGGCCCCTTCAGTGAAGTAGGCTTATCTAGAACAAAAGGTACATACAGAGCATGTACTGCCCCAGAAGAATGAGCAGTACATTTACCACCACCCCACAAAATGAGGGGGGTTTGTACAGAGGGACACAGAGTTGAACTTCTCAGCACAGTAGTAGACCCATAGCAGTTGCTGGGTGTCAAAGGCACAATGAGTGATACATTGCCAATCGTAATGGCACATTTATTGTGTCTTACCAAGATTCAGGTGCCTTATCTCATTCTTGTAATGCTTCTCTGACTGCCTTTTTTAAAATTTCTGATTTACAAATGAGGAGAACCTGAAGCTCCGAGGAAAGATGTGACTTGCCTGAGGTCACAGCACTTGGGGACAAATAGAGCCCAGAACTGAGCCTGAGCTGGCAGATTCTGAAACCCATGTTCTCTCCATTTCAACCATTCTTCTCACATTGGGGTACATGTAAACCCCAGAGCACCTTACTGTAGGCTGGAGGGTAAGCAAAGCCAAGGGCTGAGCTTAGCATGGCTTCTGGGAGCATCTGTTTAACTCAAAGTTTTGAGAACAACGGCCAAAATCAAAACATTGTCCTTGATGTTAGAGATACCCATTATGGAGTAGAATGCAAAATACACAAAAAAATCCTAAGATAAAATGCTTGGCTTCAAAGAAATTTCACACTGACAGCTAGCTGCCTTAGGCCCTACTCCCAAACCTCTGGGGGGCTGGAAGTATGTGTGCCTATGCTGTTTTGGATGCTTCCGTGGAAAAATGGAATATATGCTGCCCTATATGAGGATGTTAGAGCATAGGCTTTGAGACTTACCAGCCTGGATTTGAATTCTGGTTCTCATTTACTAGCCATGATATCTTTTAATATACATGTATATTATACATTATATGTTATACATATTTATGCATATGCACACACATTTTTTTAATATAGGCAAGATTTTTAACCTCCCTAGTTCTCATTTTCTTCATCTATAAAATAAGAAAAAAGTATGCTTACTTCTTAGAGTTACTGTAAGGATTGAATAAAGTGTTTATAATGGTATCTAGCACATAGAAAGCACTTTATAAGTATTCTTCTTATCATTATCTACTCTCAGCCTGTCTTCTTATTTATAAAATTGGAAAACTAATATTAAAAACTGCTTTTAATATTTTAAAACATCACATGCATTGAATGCGATATTACAAACAAAGCACATAGCACAGTGCCTGGCAAACAATCAGTACTCTACAAATGGTGGTTATTTTCATTACTACAATCATATCTGCATTGCTATTGCATCCTGCCACCATTCCTAGGGGAAGTTCAATATAAAATGCTAATTTGTTGATGTCAGTTTCATGGATTTCAACATCCTTGATAGTCCATTCTCTTTCTGAACAGATATCTATTGACTACAGAACCCTGGGCTCTTTGAGCCAGAGGTTTGAATCAATTTGGCATTTCTGAAATTCCTGTGAGTGGTGCCATTTCCTCTCTGGTGCAAAGAGGAAATATCAGGTAAGGCTGCCTGATCTTCCCCATTCTTTAAAGTCCTCTTCAGTCTCTAGCCTTCTCCAGGGAGGCTTACGGGATGACCCCCATTCCTTCTATCTCTCTCCTCACATAGAAAATCTTCTAAAGCAGCTTATAATCAGGTCAGGTGCATTTCCCTTTGTGTCTGTCTCATCCCTCCAATTAGAGTGTGACCTCCCTACAGAAGTAATAGAATTCTCACATAGGGTGGGAAATTTGAACTTCACAAATGTGCAAATTAGGAGCTGAAATTTCCAAATGATGAGATCTTGTTTTAATTGATCACCCAAAAGGAGAGGTCTTTTCTAATTGGGGACACCTTTTTGCTTTTTTTTTTCTGGCAGAAGGGGGCACCGTTTTATAATTTGTACCGACTATCTTACATATTAATGATGCTCTGGGAAGGGATAACCTCTTTTGCTTCCTCCGTGGTGTAGACAGTGTTGAGAACACCACTGAGGCTTAATAAATATTTGAAGATGGATTCCATCAATTCCGAGTCTGGGTTTGGGGTTCCCTTAGCAACATGAGAAATCAAAGTCCAGATGACCCCAATCCCGCTGATACCACAAGGCAGAACCAACCCCTGCCTTCCACACACCACCAGCCTATATCATAATAAGCCAGAATGTCATGAGATATCAGAGAAAAAGCAGAACACGAGTCTTCAGACTGGGAAGTCAGTAAGTCTTTTGGGATGATTGCTATGAATGATTATTATGTAACTGAATATCTGGGACTTCACCACCTCTGGGCATGAATGTGATCAGGTCCTGTTTTAGTTGGCTAAGCTGCCAAAAGCAGATACCATAAAATAGGTTGGCTTTTAACAGTGGGAATTTATTAGCTTACAAGCTTAGTTTGGAAGCTGAGAAATATGCCCCAATTGAGGCATCATCAAGCAATGCTTTCTCCTTGAAGACTGGCTGCTGGTAATCCTGGCTTCCTCTGTCACATGGCAAGGCACATGGCAATGTCTGCTGGTCTCTCCCTTCACATCTGGATTTTGAAGCAATCGGCTCCTCACTTCCTTGGCTTTCTCTCTTTTTGTCTGAATTTCATTCTTTTGTAAAGGATACTAAAAGGAGGAATAAGATCCACCCTGAGGGAGCAGATGGAGGTCAAGTGGTTGAATGTCTGCTTCCCATGTGTGAGGTACTGAGTTTGATCCCCAGTACCTCTTAAAAACGAACAAACAAACAAATGAAAAAATCTTTCATTGAGGAACAGATGTAGCTCAGTGGTTGAGTGCCTGTTTTCTATGTACAAGGTCCTGGGTTCAATCTCCAGTACATCCTAATTAAAAAAAAAAAAGATCCATCCTGAATGAAGAGGGTCACATCTCAAGTTAAGATCCTACACACCAAAATCTTACTTACAATGGGTCCACAACCACAGGAATGGATTAACTTTAAGAATATAATTTTTCTGGGGTCCATACAGCTTCAAACCACCACAGGGCATATTAACAATAATCTCCCAATGTCCATGGTGATTTGACCCTGACAGCAGGGCATCCACTCAAACCTCAGTGACCCTGCCATCATCTTCCCTATTGTTTCTGAGACTCTGAAGGGCACCACTCATGTGTAGAGGAGCACATTTTCCTTCTTGCTCCACTTAGGCATCCCGAAAGAAGCTGCTTCTCCAAAGCCCCGTCCTAAGGGACGTGTCCCATCCCCTCTGCTGCTGGTGGAAGATGCCAGGGTTCCCAGACTCTCTCTGTCCATGGCGTCCACACTGAGGCTTCAAGATGCTGAAGTTGCCCAAGATCTAAGGGGGACCAGATGGGGCAAGGGGAGAAGTCTTCACACCCAAACCCCAGGTTCCTGAGCACAAATATTTGGGTCCAGCTAGAGAAAGTCCAGCTTCTCCCACTTCTGAATCTAGTCGCTCCCTCCTCCCCTGCTGGAAATCACTCACCAGCAATGGTAGAAGGGAAATGCCATCTGTTCCCGCCATTCTCCTCACCACAACTGGTGCTCCAGCGCAGACACAATAACAATAAGAGATGCAAACAAACAAACCTCCTGGGATCTAAAAGAGGGAAGAAATACAATTTTATGAAAAGCCTTAACAATGTATGCAAATGGCAGACTCCCTGAATCCTCATCTCGCCACTTACACAAAGAGCAAATGAACTCGGCCTCGGCTAGAACACTTGGCTGCAGTTAATTTGTTCAGCCCTTTGCACCACAGAAAGCACATCCACATATATTATCTCAGCTGAGCCTTAAAAGAACTCTGTGTTGAGGTAGGTGTTTTTTATCCTATCCACATTGCTGAGAGCATAGCAAAGAGTATCAAATTAAGGAGGCTTAAGCTTCAGGAGCACAGGTACGTTCTCAGATGGGAGTTGGAAATGTCTGAAGCTTATGCAGAAATATTAGCCAGGGAACAAAGCATTTGGCTCCTGGGCCTGGCACACATGAGCATGCACATGTGGTTTTGTGTGTGAGTGTGGGTTTGTGTGTTCATGTTAGGGATGGGGTACAGAGGCATCGTGAGGCAGGCTGGGAATGGGAAAAGCAAATTGCAAAGAATCCAGGGCTGAGAGTGGTTTCATTGCCTTGTATCATAACAAGGGCCCTCAAAAGATCCTGGGCAGTGTGCCACCCATCCTCTGGCCAGTGGACAAGCAATCCTGGCATGGTTTACCTGCCTTCTGGTGGAGGTGCCAGCAACTGTTTCTTCACTGACCATCTTCCCACTTTCTGTTCAATAGAGAAGCCAGATGGAGGAGGTCAGCAGAGGGCAGCCATTCCCTCAGCCATCCTCCCAGCTGTCAGCCCTATCCATGATCAGCACAGAGAAAAGCCCTTGAGCTAAGGTGAGGTCATATGCTGGGATGAGGTTGTGAGCATGGAGAGGAGCTTTGGAGGAAGGGGCATTGTGCTCTGTCCTTTCCATTAAGGGTGGGAGGAACTGACTACACATAAAGGTGGGGAGAAGGAACTAGGCTGAAAGGAGGGCTGGAAGAGGGCATCTCTGATGACAATGCCAGCAGAGAGAATGACACTCTCTTCATCAGCCAAGTGGCCCACCTGCTCCTTTGAGCCTCATTAGAATCAGATATCTTCCTGGGACATATTCCTAAAATGGTGCAGAAACTTCTGAAGCCAGATTGCCGACCATCAGAATCATCAGCGAGGAGGCGAAAGAACAAAACATGTAATGAGTTACAGGATAAGGCAAGAAAGTGGCAAAATCAAGAGAATGTGGCTCTAACAAAAAGTCTTGTACCTTCCATACCTGTCACATTGCCTGGTCTTTATTAGGTGCTTAGCGAATGTCAGAATGAATTGGGAGATCAGGGAATATGTAGGAAGTGGAAGGTAGTATACAAAGGTGGGAGGGTAGGCAGGGAAGGCAAAGAAGAAAGGCTTTGTTAGAACAGAATAAAGCAAGGAAGGAGGGGTGACAGAGGAAATGAAAATAAATCACAGAATAGGTGAGAGTTGGGTGGGCTTTCAGAGAGGAGCAGATCTGAGCCTTTAATTTTATGGAAAGGGAAAACACAGTGCAAAGCAGTGAATGAATGACGAGAGAATGTCCAGTAGTTGAAAGACCACAGATGGTGGAATTCCAATTAAGCCCCTTAGCAACTGTGGGACCTTGGTCAACTAATCTCCTTGAGCCTCAGTTTCTTTGGCTCTAAGATGGAACTATAAGAATCCAGTTTCCAGGGTGGATTTTTATGAGGATTGAGAAAAGTAATGGCCCTGCAAGCGGTAGCATGGGACAATAAGAACATGGCTCCAAAGCTCAGTTCAGCCACTGGATTAGTTTATTTTCATTACTGCACAACAAATCACTATAAACTTAGTAACTAAAAATCATACACATTGATTGGCTCCCAGTTTCCAGGGGTCATGAGTTTGGGCACAGTTTAGCCATGTTCTCTGTTCAGCATCTTCACAAGCTGCAGTCAAGGCATTGGCCAGGGCTATAGTCTCATCTGAG
>JAQZBX010069795.1:0-15519 GCA_029593785.1 Cabassous unicinctus
ACACACACACACACACACACACACACACACATCAAAATAACTGACCAGGCCTAATCAACCGATAAAAAAAAGAAATCAATGGCAGTGATAGCAGTGTTTTGGTCAACTTTCCATTGAGATCTTGGGAACACGGTCCAAACTGGGGATCACAATGAAGTAAAATAAAATGGCCAGATGCTTTGGAAATTGTTGGGCGGGTCATTGTCTTAGTTTGCCACAGGCTGCTAATGCGCGGACCCGGGCGGCAGGCGGTAGCAGCGGGCGGGCGGGCAGAGCCCCAGGAGCCAAGTTACTCGTGGGAGCCACGAGAAAGCTTGCAGGAAAAATGGGGTGGATCTCAGCGTGGAGCTCACTATCACCACCCTCTGCAGCTGCCTGCATTGGCTTAAACCCGTGACAAGGAGGGGGCAGCTGCTCAGCTGCTCTCTGGGTCACATGGCCTGGTTTAATTAAAATTAAAAAAAAAAAGCAGGAAATCTCTATGAATAAATCTCTGGCATAGCAGGATAAATGTGAAGTGGCTTATCCAAACATTTGAAGTTATGTGAAGATTTTTTAGCACTAGGAAAAAGGGGTCGCCTGCAAAGGAAAGGGGTATATACAAAATGTGCTTACTGGGAGTTCACTTAAACCATAAGTTAGTAAAGATAGAGCAGTTTATAAACTGTTCTCAGAATTTGTGCTTTATTACTTCCTGGAGTTTGTTCAGAACCCAGGAACCAAATCAAATATGAAATCAGAAAGTAAATTTTATAAAATAGACACTTTTTTTTTTTTTGCACAGAGAAGAAAATATTATTTATTACTTACCATGTGTATCTGCCCCTACATTCTGAGAAGACGTCTGTGATTTTCACCTGAATAGCACATGTCCCTGAAACAAAACAGGTTAAAACCCTTGGTTTGAGACATTGTTTACTTTGGCAGTCAGTGAAGTCTACCTGAAACCTGTACAAACTTAAACACTGGAGTGAACTCCCAACTCGCTTTGAAATATATTAGCCATAAAAACTCTTTTTACACTTAATGTTTTTCCCTTTAGTCAAGCTTTTTCCACATGCATCACTGGTTAGTGCTTCATAATAATACCTCGGTGCCTGAGAGGCTCATCCCTGTGAGTCATGCCCAACATCCAGAGGAAGGTAAGGAGCTCATTTGCTGAGCTTGACTTAGATAAAGGCAACATTTGAGTAACAAGGAGGTTTTCAGGAGGTAAACCAGGCATGAATTATAATCAGGCTAAGTTTGATTTTTACAAGAATAAGGTTC
The DNA here is from genome assembly GCA_029593785.1 of Cabassous unicinctus. Lineage (NCBI taxonomy): Eukaryota > Metazoa > Chordata > Mammalia > Cingulata > Chlamyphoridae > Cabassous > Cabassous unicinctus. Next base: position 1,270 of record JAQZBX010069795.1, read on the forward strand.
CTAACTCAAGCCCTTCAAGAGGGCTTGGCATATCAGCCTGTTTTCTTTTGTTAGGCATGGCTTACACATTCCAGAGAATTTTGCCATTTTATCTTAGAAAGTAACAGGACTTACCAAGGATGGAAGGTTAATATTCTGTTAGCTACTGTGTGGGCCTCTATTGAGAAAGCATACCTATGAAAACATAAATACATTCATACCCCATAAAAGTATGCTTTAGGTGTATTTTCCCCATATATCACCCCAGAATCAACATCCTGTATAGTTATATACCTTTGTTATAAATCATGAAATAACATTTTTATATTTGCATTCTTAACCACAATCTTTAGCCACCCCACAGTTCACTGAGTTACACAGTCACCAGTTTTATCACCTAGCTTTCCTTCTACCATCATAGATGGCCCAAAACTTCCCCTTTCAACCACATTCACAATTACAATTCAGTGCTGTTAATTTCACTCATATCGTTGCAACACCATCACCTCTCTCCATTTCCAAACTGTTATAAGCAATCTAATTATAAATTGTGCACAGATTAAACACTGGCTCTTTGGTCACTCCTCCCTCTTTAGCTCATGAAAACCTATCTTCCATACTCTACCTCCTTCAGACTGCTTGATAGCCTTAATTCATATCAGTGAGATCATGCAATATATGTTAATTTGTGACTGGCTAATTTCACTCAACATAAGGTCCTCAAGGTTCATCTATGTTGTCATATGTGTCAGTATTCCATTACTTTTTACAACTGAATATTATTTTATGATATATATGCACCATATTTTGCTTATCAATGCATCATAGGAGCTTTAAGGTGCTGGATTTTATATTTAGGTTTCTGATCCATTTTGACTTAATTTTTGTATAGGGTGTGAGCTAAGGGTCCTCTTTCATTCATTTGGATATGAACATCCAGTTTCTCATAAACATTTGTTAGAGACTATTTTGTCCCAGTAGAGAGGATTTGGAAGCCCTTTCAAATATCAATTGGACATAGATGTGTGGGTCTATTTCTGAACTCTCAATTCAGTTCCATTGGTCAATATGTCTATTCTTGTGTCAATACTATGCAGGGTTTTTTTTTTTGTTGGTGGTGAAATTAAGCTATTTATTGCTTAGGGATACAATAGTAAGCTATAAAGAAAAGCAAGGAAACAATAATAAAACTCAGGCTATTAGTTACCTCTGGGAAGAAAGAGGGTTTATGATCAGGAAGAGGCATATGGGGAATTTGGAGGAGGCTGACTGTTTTATTCTTCACCAGGACATTGGTAATAAAGAGATTTGCTTTATAATTATTCATAAACAACATATTTTTGTTTTATGGACTTTTCCATATATGTGGCATGGTTCACAACAAAAAACAGTTTTTTAAAATTATGGTTCTATGGTTAAAATGGGAAAGGTTTTCCTGTATTTATATTACCACTAAAACATTTTTTTCTCCTTTTTTAAAATTAATTAATTAATTAATTAATTATTTTTATATTTTAAAAGATGCTTAGATTACATAAATGTTACACAAAAATTACAAATTACAGGGATTCCCATGTTCCCCACCTTCCACACCTCCCATAACATCCCACATAAACATCTTTCCTTAGTGTGGCACATCACTTTCAATGGATATACACATTTTGGGGCTTTGCCATTTAGCATGGACCATAGTTCACATTGTAGACCACACTCTCTCCCACACGGTTCTGCATGTTATATGCCGATGTAAAATGGCCTGTATTTGTCATTGTAACGTCACTCAGGATAATTCCCAAGTCCCAAAAAAGCCCCTGTATTACAACTGCTTTTCCCTTCCCTGCCCCAAAAGCATCCAGTGGCCACTGGCTGCACCTCAATGTTGTAATTTCTTCCATTGCTTGAATTACAATATATCTACAACAGAATACCAGTAAGTCCACTCTAGTCCATAGTTCTTCCCCCAATCCTGAGGAGTTTGGGATGGTGATGTCCACTCCACCTCCAAGTGAGTGGGGGCTTATATCCCATGGATATGATAGATGGGAATATCCTTCCTGCAGCTGCAGACTCTCTCCATTCCCTGGGATGGCCGTTGTCCATCATCATCTCCTCATCAGGTGACTTGGGTGAGTCCATTGAGCTATAGAGTAGAAGTGCAGCTCCACCGAGATTCCAGGCACAGCTGGCACATGGGCAGGCCACAGGCTCCAGTCTCTGGAAGTACACCTACAAACTCCAGCATCACATATAGGTTTGAATAGAAGGGACTGATGGACCATGTGCAGAGAGGACTTATTTGAGTCCAACTCTGACCCTCTCAGGAGCACAGATTCCAAAGTATTGCCCACTGATAAGGCATCAATCTCTGGAGCTATTCCCCCTTATATAGAACCTGAGTGTCTCCAGAGCCCTCAGGAGCCCCTCTGTGTGGGGTGATATCCACTTTGGTGTTCTATGAGATCCTACTGAGGTGTGCATAAGCGTTACCTCTGGGATGACCTCCCAATGCTCTTTGAAGTGTGTTAGTCACATGAACTCATTTGTCTTTACATTTCCCCCCTTTTATTCAAGGTCTTTTTCAGTGGTATTTCTAGTTGGCACTTGGTGTTAATCCCTTGTTGCCAGGGAGGCTCATCCCTGGTAGTCATGTCCCATGCTGGAGTGAAAGTAATGCATTCATATGCTGAGTTTGGCTTAGAGAGAAGCCACATTTGAGCAACAAGGAGGCTCTCAGGTGGCAACCCTTAGGCATCCCATAACAGTAGGCTAAGTTTCAATTACAAGAGCAAAGACTCATAAGCCTAGTCATCAATAACAAGAACCCATTATTGGACCATCCTCCCTTGCCAGACACTGCCCCTGCACTCAGGGGACAGTTGCTGCTCCCTTGGAGAATGTGGCAGATCTCTCCATGCTGGGAATTCAGTATTCCCTCATTTAATGAGTGATTGTCCACCCACTGTGACCATGCCCCACCCCTTGATCATTTGGACAATTTTATATATCTTTCTTGTGTATTTAGATGAACTTCCTCCCATGAATCCCCCATCCCAGACACCCCCCACCAATGATCCTCTGCAGCCCCCATTGTAACCCTTCTGTGATCTAAACCTTCCTTGAATATGAAGCCCATATAATAACCAAATATAATTAATGAAAAACTATGATTCAGAGAGGCTATTGACTTACATGTCCAGTGTCAAATAATAAGTATGTGGCAAGATAAGGCTATATTATGTTCTTTCTTCTATGCCAGCTTCTCAAACGTTAATGTGCATACAAATCACCTGGGGAATCTTATTAAACTAAAGGTTCTTATTTAGTAGATCTGGGGTGGGGGCCCGAGATTCTGTATTTCTAAACAAGCTTCCAACTCATGCTAGTTCTGTTAGTCCAAGGCCCACACTTTGAGTAGCAAGGCCCTACATCACCCTGCTTGATTTTCTCTCCAACTCTCTGTTTAATTTTTGGTCTCCCTCCTCCCATCTGATCTTGAGTGTGGCTTCACATTTGATTGACCACTTCCTTCACATCATTCCATCCTCTACCACATTTTTCATTCTCCCCATCCTAAATTCCCCAATCTTAAAGTCCCATGGAAGCTTAAAAAGGGAAATGCGGCCTCATGGGCTCCATCCCCTGAGATTCTGATTCAGTAGGTCTGGAGTTTGTTAAATTAAATAATTAAATTAAATTAAATTAAATTAAATTAAATTAAATTAAAAATTCCCTAAATTAAGGCACAATGGAAAATATTAACACATGGACTATTATGAGGATAAGAGAAAAATAAAAGATAGACTTTTGAGTAATCTCCAGATTATGAAATGAAAAAGCAAGGTGCAGAATGATGTGCTATTATTGATAAAACTAAAAGGAGGCAAATTTATACATACATTAATGTTTGTATACACACAGGATGAATACCAAGAAATCACAAACATTGGTTGCCACTGTGGAGGGGAAGCAGAGGACTAAGTGTTAGGAGTATAGAGACTTACTTTCTACTATATACCTTTTTGCATTTTGAATTTTTTCTTTCAGCAAGTGCAAGCATTATTTTTTTAAAGTTCAAAATAAAAAGCTCCTTAAATATACAGTCAAATTTGGGAACCACTGCCCCAGTTAACTGCAGCTACGTCCTTGTCTCCAATGTATATACACACTACTCTCTCAACTCTAGTGGTTTCCTAATGCCTTGCATGAAATCCCCAGCAGTAAGCCTGGGTCTCTTGTCCATTGAATTTCCCCTCTGATTTCCCATATCACAGTGGAGAAATGTTTGCAGGGAAAACCAGGACACCCAGCCATGTGCTCATTCCAGCCTTTAAGTCTGTAGCAAAATCCTTCCCCTCAACCCCACTTTACCAGCTGGTCCTACAGGACCTTCAAGCTTCCACCAGTCTCTTTGGCTGAAGGCCATCAACACAGTAAGTTCAATTCTCCCCATTCCCTCCTTCCTCCCCACTCCCCACCTAGTAGGTGGTGACAGAGCAAGTGGAATGAGCGTACTAACTTTTGTTGGATCCAGTGGATAGAAAAGTTATTTTGTTACTTTGCACGTGGTTTCACCATAATAATGCACCTAAAAGAATACTTTGTTATAAGAAGACATGGCAATGCCTCCCTCCTCCTGATTGCCCAGGATGCTGTAATTTCTTTCTCCATCGTCTCCACTGTACTCTGTCAACTCATTGCTTTAAAAATAAATAACCACTTTTGGCTCGATGCATGGCACATGTGTGAGCCTTAATTCCATGCTGTCAACACTGCCTCATCTCTCCCAGTAAACCTGTCTCAATCTCATGCTCCCAAACGTGGGTCTCTGGAAGTCCCTTCTCCCTAGCCAGGTTGCCAGGTAAGCTAGACCAGAGGCAGGTGCGGGAAGCCCAGACAGAGTGCCCCTCCCCACCCAGGTAGGGCCGTGAGTGTGGCAAGTGCTGGAGTGGGGACAGGGGATTTCGGAATCTAGTTGAAAATGATTTCTCCCCAAGATTCCTAAGACAGATGGTTGTGGGACCCGGGCTTGCAGATAGTAGCAGCACAGAGTGGATCATCACTAAGCTTTAAGCTCATTTGGGGAAAGTCTTCATAGGTGTGATGTTATGCCCAGGCCAGAAGCCCCATGAAAGCTGAGGCAGGCAACCACTTGGCTTTTTGACCTCCAATCTCTCCCCCATCACTCACCCTAGAGTTACACCCCATGCCAAGCCCAAGGATCCATCTTGTGTTGGGATTCTCGGAAGGGAAGTGCCATTGTAGCAGCTCTGGGGGCAGGAGGGGGAGCCTCAACTCTGGAGGGTGGAAGCAGGAGTAATGAGGGAAATTTCCAAAAGGGGAGGCTCCAGGTTCCAGAACTCTCCCTTCCTCCCCACCTCCACACCCCAGGTCACCTGTTCTGTGGTCACTGCAAGTCAATTCCATGCAGTTTTGACCACTGTTGCTTTGTAGTATGTTTTCAAGTCAGGCAGAATGAATTCTCCAACTTCATCTTCTTTTTCAAGATATTTGTAACTATTTGGTGCTGCTTACCTTTACAAATAAATTTGATAATTGAATTTTCCATTTATGTAAAAATGCTATTAGAATTTTTACTGGGATTACATTGAATCAGTAAATACAATGTTTTCTTAATTTCCTTCTCAGATTGCTCATTATAGGTGTAAACAAACACTACTGATTTTTGCATGGTTATCTTATATCCTTTCACTTTACTGAAAACATTTATCAGCTCTAGGAGCTTTGTAGTAGATTTTCAGGACTTTCTATATATAGGGTCATTTCATCTGCAAATGGAAGTTTTGCTTCTTCCTCTCCAATTTGGAGATTGTTTAGTTATTTATCTTGCCTAAGTGTTCTAACAAGAATTTTAAAAACAATACTATATCTTATAATACTACTAACACAATACATGTTTGTCTTGTTCCAGATCTTAGACGGAGAACATTTAGCCTTTCATCAAATATGATGTTAGCTGTGGGTTTTTCATATACACTCTTTATCATGTTGAGGAAGTTTCCTTCTATTCCTATCTTTCAAAATGTTTTTATCAAGAGAGTTAGCTGAATTTTGTCGAATGCCTTTTCTGCATCAATAAAGATGATCAAGTAATTTTTTTCCTTTGATCTGTTGATGTGGTGTATAACATTAATTGATTTTCTTATGTTGAACCATCCTTGCATACCTGGGATAAAACCCACTTGATCATGATATATAATTCGATTGATGTGTTTTTGCATTTGATTTGCAAGTATTATGTTGAGGAATTTTACATCTAAGTTCATTAGAGAGATTTTTCCATAATTTTCTTTTCTTGTAACATCGTTATATAACTCTGGAGTTAGGGTGATGTTGGCCTCATAGAATGAGTTAGATAAAGTTTCCCCCTCTTAAATTTCTGGAAGATTTTGAGTGAGATAGGTGCTTATTCTTTTCAGGATCATTGGTAGAATTCACCTATGAAGTCATCTTCTTTTGGGGTTTTCTTTGTTGGGGTTTTTTTGATAACTCCTTCAATCTCATTAAATGTGATTGGTCTTTTGAGGTCTTCTATTTCTTCTTTCATCACTGTTGACTACTTGTGTGTTTCTAGATATATATTTTCCAGAATATTGCACTATTTTTTCCTAGTATCCTCTTAGAATATTCTTTATTTCTGTGGGGTCAGTGGTGATAACCCCTTTCTCATATCTGATTTTATTTATTTGCATCTTCTCTATTTTTCCTCATTGTTCGAGTTAAGTGTTTGCCAAGTTTATTAATCATCTCAAAATATCAGCTATTGGTTTTGCTAATACTCTCTATTATTTTTATTCTCAATTTCATTTAATTCTGTTCTAATCTTTCTTATTTCTTGCCATTATCTTCTTTTGGATAGGTGCTTGTCCTCTTTCTTTTTCTTTTTTTCAATAATTTTTTTTTAATTTTTAAAAGATACTTAGATTACATAAATATTAAAAAATATAGGGACTCCCATATGCCCCACTATCCATACTTCCCACATCCTTCCATATAAACATCCTTTATTAGTGTGGCACATTCATTGCAATTGATAAACAAATCCTGGGGCTTTGCCACTAAGCATGTGCCATATTTCACATTTTAGTCTACACTCTCCCTCACACAGTTCTGCATGTTATTTGATGATATAAAATGGCCTATATCTGTCATTGTAGTGTCATTCAGGACGATTCCAAAGTCCCAAAATAGCTCCCATATTACAACTGTTTTTCCATCTTCCTGCCCCCAAAGCCTCCAGTGACTACTGGTTCCACATCAATGTTGCAATTTCTACCATTGCTAGAATCACAATATGTCTATAGTAGAGTACCAGTAAGTCTACTCTAGTCCATAGTTCTTCCCCCAATCCTGTGGATTCTGTGATGGTGATGTGCACTCCAACTCCAATTGAGAGGAGGCTTATATCCCAAGGGGAAGATGGAAGGGACTATCCTGCCTGCAGTTACAGACTATCTCCATTCCCTGGGACAGCCAGTGTCCATCATCATTTCCCCACCAGTTGTCCTGGGTGAGTCCAATGAGCTGTAGAGTAGATTTGTAACTCTGCCAAGGTTCTGGACCAGCTGGCCCATGGACAGCTGAAACACTTGAGTTTCTGGATGTACAGCTATAAAGTCCAGCACCAAGTATAGATTTAAATAGAAGGAACAGAAGAGTCATGTGTAGGGAAGACATAATTGAGTCCAACTCTGTCACTCACAGTAGGACAAATTCCTAAGTAGGGTCCACTGGCAAGGCACAAAACTCTGGAGCTAACCACCCTGACCATAGGTCTTAGGTGTCTCCAGAGCCCTCAGGAGCCCCACTATTTGGAGTAGTATCCACTTTTGAAGTCAATGGGATCATACTGAGATATGCATAAGCGTTACCTCTGAGATGATATCCCAAAACATTTTGAAGTCTCTTAGACATATAAATGCCTTTGTCTTTGCATTTTCCCCCATTTATTCCAGGTCTTTTTCCAGTTGCATTGCTACTTGGTGCTTGGGGGCAATCCCTTGGTGCCAAGGAGGCTCATCCCTGAGAGTTATGTCCCATGCTGGGTGGAAGGTAATGCATTCATATGCTGAATTTGGCTGAAAGAGGCCACATTTGAGCAACAAGGAAGCTTTCAGGAGGCAAGCTTTACACATTACATAACTGTAGGCTAAGTTTCAATTTCAAGAGCAAAGGGTCATAAGCCTTGTCATCAATATCAAGGGCCCACCCACACCAGTTGTAACCCTTCTGTGATCCAAAGCCTCTTCAAAAATGAAGCCATTACAATGGCTGAATACAATTAATAGGAAAATGAAGCAATAATGACAAGTTTAAGTATGAGAAATAAAATACATAAAACTTTTTAAAAAGTAAAAACAAAATAAAATTAAAAGATTGGGATATTTAAAAAATGAAAAACAATAAAAACAAAATTTTTTGACATTTTGTCTTTCATCACTGCAATATCTGGTGTCCTGTCTTTATTGTGGCAACTTCCTTCACTCATTCCCCAGTGTCTCACTATTTTTCATTTTGTTTTCAAAGAAGTTTTGGGTCAGAGCAAAGTCACACATAGAATACAGGAGACTCTCTTATACCCAACTTCCTCCCACTTTCCTCCCATCCCCCATATTAATATCTTTTCATATGTGAATGGTACCTTGGTTCTAACTGATATACAAATAGTGAAACCTAGCTACTGAACATGGACAATGGTTTACATTATGGTTAACACTTTAGACCATACACTTTTATAAATTTTTATATTTACCATGTCCTGTGCCCATCATTGTAAGATCATGTAAAACACTTCCACTGACCACCAAATACCCCCTGTTCAATCTATTCTATTCCTCCCCCCTCCTCCCTTTGGGGCTCATGGTGACCCTTGGCTTCACTCCTTGGATGACAAGATTCATAGCTACATGCAACAACATTGAGGTCTTGACACACTGGTTTGTCCCCCCCCATTAGGAACTGCCCATGCTCTCGAGAGAATCCAGCCTGTCTAGTTGTGAACAAATTGATTCCAAAGGATGGGAGTCCAAATCCTTCCCACTCATTATGTGAGTCTCCACCCAGTGATACAACAATTAATGACAGAATGATCACTCACAAACTCCCTAGAAGCCTGCTCCAGGTGCACTCTGTCCCGAAGGCCCCCCCCTTCCAACACCCTAAACCAGTAGCCCTTCCTTGTCATATTGTCATAGGATCAATCCCAACTTTGTACTTTCAACCACATACACACAATTCCCAATGTTCAACTGGCCCCTCTCCCAACGTTCCCCCAGTACCCTTGACCTTTTTACCCACCCTTCCCAATCTACCCACCTGTCAACCCTGCACCCTCCAACCCGATGATATCACTACCCTCCTGTAATATCCCTTCAATACACATCTACACAGTTTCACCTTACAAGAGATTACATCTGTATGGGTGTTGGCTCACAACCTTCTTCACCCTTTCTATTTCTTGTAAACCTATCTTCCAGACAATAGTTCTCTGAGACTGCTCAATTTGCTTAATACATATCAGTGAGGTCATGCACTGTTCATCCTTCAATGCCTGGCTTGCTTCACTCAACATAAGGCCCTCAAGATTCATCCATGAATCCCATGTCTTAGCACTTTTTTCCTTTTTACAGCTGAGTAATATTACATTGAATGTATGGGCCACATTTTGTTTATCCATTCATCTGTTGATGGGCACCTAGGTTGATTCGAATTTTTGGCATTAGGGAATAATGCTGCTATGAACATTGGTGTGCATATATCTGTTCGTGTCTTTGCCTTCAATTCTTCTGGGTATATACCCAGCAGTGGAATTGCTGGATCATATGGAAGTTCTATAGTTAGTTTTTGAGGAACCGCCAAACCATCCTCCACAATGGCTGGACCATTGTACATTCCCATGAGAGTTGAGGAGGGTTCACATTCCTCCATGTCCTCTGCAACACTTACAGTCCACTGTTTTTTAATAGCCATCAATCTAATAGGTGTAAGATGGTATCTCATTGAAGTTTTGATTTGCATTTCCGCAATAACTAGTGATGTTGAGCATCTTTTCATGTGCTTTTTAGCCATTTGTATATTTACCTTGGAGAAGTGTCTTTTCAGGTTGCTTGCCCATTTTTTAAATGGGTTGATTTTCTTTTTATTTTCAATGTGTAGGAATTTTTTTATATATGCAGGATATTAGGCTTCTATTGGATATATGTTTGCCAAATATTTTATCCCATTGTGTAGGCTACTTTTTAAATTTCTTGATAATGCCTTTTGAAATGAAAAGGTTTTTAATTTTGAGGACAATCCATTTATCTCTTTTTTCTTTCACTGTTCCTGCTTTGGATGTGAAGTTCATGTAACCATTTCCCATTACCAGGTCCTGTAGATTCTTCCCTACATTATCCGCCAAGGTCTTTATGGTCTTGGCTCTTATATTTAAATCTGATCCATCTTGAGTTGATTTTTGTATAAGGTTTAAGATGGTGTTCCTTTCTCTTTCTTTTGGATATGGATATCCATTTATCCAGGCACCGGTTTTTGAAGAGGCCATTCTCTCCCAGTTAAGTGGGTTTGGTGGCCTTGTGGAATATCAGGTGACTGGATATGCAAGGAAATACATAAGAAGTCTCAATTCAGTTCCATTGGTGTGTATGTCTATCATTTTGCCAATACCATGCAATTTTGACCATGGTAGCTTTGTAGTATGTTTTAAATTCAGGTACTGTGATACTTCCAAATTTATTTTTCTTTTTCAATGTTTTTTTTGATTCAAGGCCTCTTACACTACCAAAAAAAATTGTAATTAGTTTTTCCAATTCATTAAAAAGTACAGTGTTGATTTTTATTGGTATTGCATTAAATCTGTAGATTAGTTTGGGTAGGATAGACATCTTGATGATGTTTAGTCTTCCTATCCATGAAGAGGGAATATTCTTCCATTTATTTAATTCTTCTTTGATTTCCTTTAACAGTTTTGTGTAATTTTCAGTATATAAGTCCATTACTTCTTTAGTTAAATTTATTCCTAGGTATTTATTTTAACTAATATTGTAAATGGTATTTTTTTTTCTTGATTTCCTCCTCTGATTGCTCATTATTGGTGTACTGAAATGCTACTGATTTTTGAGCATTGCTTTTATAGCGTGCAACTTTACTGAACTCATTTATAAGTTCTAGAATCTTTGTTGCAGGTTTCTCAGGACTTTCTATGTATGGGATCATGTCATCTGCAAATACTGAAATTTTTACTTCTTCCTTTCCAGTTTGGATGCCTTTTATATCTTTTTCTTGCCTCAGTGCTCAAGCAAGTACTTCTAAGACAATGTTAAATCTAAGCGGTGATAGTGGGTATGCTTGTCTTGTTCTGGATCTTACAGGGAAAGCCTTTAGGATTTCGCTTTGAAGATGATTTTAACTGTGGGTTTTTCATATTTAATCTTTATCATGTTCAGAAAGTTTCTTTCTATTCCTATTTTTTGCAGTGTTTTTATCCAGAAAGTATACTGTATTTTGTTGAAAGCTTTTTCTGCATCTATAGAGATGATCATGTGATTTATTTCTCTCAATCTGTTTATTTGGTGTATTACATTGTTTGATTTTCTTATATTGAGCCACCCTTGCATACACAGGCTGAAACCCACTTGGTCATGTTGTATAATTCATTTGATATGTTGTTGGATGTGATGAGCAAGTATTTTGTTGTGGATTTTAGCATCTAGGTTCATAAGAGAGATTGGTCTTTAGTTTCCCTTTCTTGTGGCATCTTTGTTTGGCTCTGTTAATAGGGTAATGGTGGCATCATAGAATGAGTTAGGCAATGTTCCTTCTACTTCTGTTTTTTGGAAGTGCTCAAACAGTATTGGTGTTCATTCTTCCTGGAATGTTTGGTAGAATTCACCTGTGAAGCCAACTGGTCCTTGGCTCTTCTTAGTTGGTAAGTTTTCAATGACTGAATCTATCTCTTTACTTGTAATAAGACTGTTGAGTTCATCAATTTCTTCTTTTGTAAATGTAGGCTGTTTGTGAGTTTCTAGGAACTTGTCCATTTCGTCTAAATTATCATTCTTGTTGGCATATAATTTTTCAAAGTATCCTGTTACGATATTCTTTATTTTATGGGATCAGTGGTGATATCCCTTTCCTCATTTCTTACTTTGTGTAATTGCATCTGCTCTCTTTTTTTCTTTGTGAGTCTATGGGTTTGTTAATTTTATTAATCTCAAAGAACCAGCTTTTGGTTTTGTTTAGTTTTTTCTAGTGCTTTCTTATTTTCTATTTCATTTACTTCTGGTCTAATCTTTGTTTTTTCCTTCTTTTTATTTCCTTTGTTGTTAGTTTGTTGTTGTTCTTCCAATTCCTCCAGGTGTACAGTTAGGTCGTGCATTTAACTCTTTCTTTCTTTTTGATATATGCATTTATGTCTATGAGTTGCCCTCTCAGTACAGCTTTTGCTGCATCCATAGGTTTTGATATGTTGTGTTGTCATTTTCATTTGTTTCAAGATAGTTACTGATTTCTTTTGAAATTTCCTCCTTGACCCACTGTTTGTCTAAGAGTGTGTTGTTTAACTTCCATATCTTTTTGCCTAATCTGGTTCTCTGGTCTTTACTGATTTCCAGTTCATTCCATTGTGGTCAGAGAAATTACTCTGTATAATTTCAATCTTTCTGATTTCACTGAGAATATTTCTGTGGCCTAGGATGTGGTCTATCTTGGAGAATGATCCATGTGCACTCGAGAAAAATTTATATCCCACTGTATTTCAGTGTAGTGTTCTGTATATGTCTATGAGGTCAAGATCCTCTAATCTATTATTCCAAATCTTTGTTTCTTTATTGATTCTCTGTCAAGACGTTCCATCTAATGGTGATAATGCATATTAAAGTCTCCCACTATAATTATAGAGGCATCTATTGTTCTTTCTTTTGAAAGTTTATTCCTTTTGCTTATGTATAGTGCCCTTCTTTGTCTCTTACAATAGATTTTCAAGTAAAATCTATTTTGTCCAATATTAGTATAGCTACTTCCAACCTTTTTTGGTTGTTGTTTGCTTGTAAAATTGTTTTCCAGCCATTCACTTTCAGCCTCCTTGAATTCCTGGTTCTAATGTGGCTTTCTTTTAGACAGCAAGATATGGTGCAAGATATGGTGGGTCATATTTCCTTATCCATTCTGCCAATCTGTGTCTTTTGTCTGGTGAGTTTAATCCATTAATGTTCAGTGTTATTACTCTCAAGGAATTACTTACATTAGCCATATTTTCTTTGAGTTTATGTATGTCATTTTTTTTTTATTTTCTTTTTGTCTTTTTAGTTTTTCTTACACTCTCCTCCAACTCTCTCTCTCTCCTGTTTTTTCCTTTCACCCTGCAGAACTCCCTTTAGTATTTCTTGAAGGGCAGGTTTCTTATTGGCATACTCTCTTAATTTCTGTTTATCTGTGAATATTTTGAACTCTCCATCATTTTTGAATGCCGTCCTGGGTGAATAGAGAATTCTTGTTTGGAATTTTTTTTCTTTTAATACCTTGACTATGCCATACCTCTGCTTTCTTGCCTCCATGATTTCAGATGAGAAATCGGCACTTAATCTTATTGAGTTTCCATTGTATGTGATGGTTCTCTTTTCTATTGCTGCCTTCATTATTTTCTCTTTGTCTTGAGCATTGAAGAGTTTCAGAAGTATACATCTTGGAGTAGGCCTGTTGGGGTTTATACTGTTTGCGGTGTGCTGTGCTTCCAGGATCTGCACATCCATCTCTCTCAATAGGGTTGGGAAGTTTTAAGCCATTATTTCCTTCAACACTCCTTCTGTTCCCTTTCCCTTCTCTTCTCCTTCTGGGATGCCCATAATGCGTATGTTTGTGCATTTTGTGTTGTCTTTCTAATCCCTAAGTCCCTGCTGGATTCTTTCTTTCTTTTTATCTATCTGTTCTACTCTCTGTTTGATTTTAGATATACTGTCTTCCACACCATTAATTCTTTTTTCTGCCTGTTCAAATCTGCTATTATATGCTTACAGTGATTTTTTTTTTATTTCTTAGATTGTGCCATTCATCACCATCATATCCGTTATCTTTTATGTATGTTTACAATTTCTTCAGTATGTTCCTCTAGTGTCTTCTTAATATCCTTATTCTCTTCCTTCACTTCATTAAGTTGGTCCATGTTATTTGTTTGGACAGTTTTGGTTAGTTGTTCAATGTTTTGCATATCTTCTTGGTTGTTAGTTTAATCATTGCACTGGGCCATGTCTTCCTGTTTCT